>CAIGRN010160694.1:2002-15364 GCA_903798345.1 Fraxinus anomala | reverse complement strand
GGATATTCAGATTCAGACTTTGCTGGATATGTGGATACTAGAAAGTCCACATTTGGCTATCTGTTTCTCTTAGCTGGAAGGGCTATATCATGGAAAAGTACGAAACAGTTGGTCATTGCTGTATCCACTATGGAAGCTGAGTTTGTGGCATGTTTTGAGGCACCTGTTCAAGAAAATTGGCTATGGAACTTTATTTCAGGGCTTGGAATTGTCGACTGTATTGCCAAGCCGCTGAAACTTTATTGTGACAATTCTGCAACAATCTTCTTTTCAAAGAACGACAAATACTCTAAAGGTGCTAAACACATATAATTGAAGTACTTTGCCATTAAAGAAGAAGTTAAAAAAAAGGTGTCAATCGAGCATATTAGTACCAATCTTATGATTGCAGATCCGCTAACGAAAGGATTGCCACCAAAGACATTTAATAAACATGTCCAAAGAATGGACATTATTGAAAATGATCATTGACATTATGGAATTTATGTAATTGAGATTTTGAGCTCGTTTATGTATTGTTTTTGACAAAATATTATTCTTGTCATAATAGTTGATATATGTACATGAATGGATTATATGAATGCTGATAGGGACAGTCTTTTCAAAGACATTATTGAAATACAGTTATCGAACTTCTCATTACGTTTCATATTAGGTGGGGACTAATATTGTAGTACATGGAAGGAATTATGTCGAAATGATGATGTAAAACCGCCATGACTCTTATTAGTCTTTACTTAAGGATGATATATTAAGTGACCAATGTACGAGGGATTTTTAACTTTTCATATGGGCATTATGTTATATACCATATAATGATGTAATATTACATGGACCAAGTGGGAGAATATAAAACCAATTAATTTGGTCCAAGTAATAGTATTAATAAATTAATTAATGGTGGTTAGTTATTGATAGAATTCTATTGGTCCCTTGAGAAGTGGCAATTTAATAGCTGTCTACTTTGATGGAAAGTGGGTAGTTTTTATTTATGGTCTATGTAACTGCCTCTCTCTACCCATAAACGTGAATTGAGCCCATCAAATGAATTCATTCAATTACAGAGTTAAAAAAGAGAACGTTTTCTAGATTTTATTGCAGGTTTAAACCTTTTAATTATTACTATGATCAAGGTATGCTTCTTGATCAATTAATTTATATATGAAAATAATGAATTCTAAAGATCTTGGTATTAGGGTTATTTAATTGCTTACATAGTTTTATCTCAAATATCAATTTATGAAGAAATGTGAATGATTTTCATGTTTTTTCAAATACATTAGATTAGAAACTCTATTTTAAAAATTCATTTAAAAAAACTAGAGTTTATTCCATATCTGAAATTAGCATTACAATTTGATTGAAAATCCATTTTCAATCGAGTCGATTTAATTATTTTCTTAAATTATGTTTGTGAAAGAGATAAGGTGTCATATTTTGATGACTTAGATGAAGATGTGTGAGAATCCATTAGTTTTAAACATCACATATGTCATGTAATGACGCCCAAATAGAGTGCTTTAATTGGTGTTAATTTAAAGTTAAGAGGCACAATTGTTGCAAATTGAGTTCCATGACCTAATTTTAATTGGAGAGGTGACCACCAGTGTAATTAGTGCATGTTTGGCAAAGCTTATTTATTTAAAATTGATCAAACATACTTTTTGTCTATGTATTTCATAATACCTACAATTTACTTAAACTTATTTTCCACACTACCTAGAATTTAATACTTATAAGCGTTTAAAAGAAACACCAAACAAGAACTTAACTAAGTCCATGATAATTAACATTGATGTCGATAGTACTGCAGGCCCAGACAAATTCTCATGACATTTTTATCAGCATTGATGGGATATTATTTAGTATGATATGTTTAGGACATCAATATATTTTATTTTTAATTAAAGGATGGCGGTACCTCCGAAATTTTATTAATATACTATCACTTGTGGAGGAGGAATACTGTGGTTATATTGAAATAATGAAAGCAGTAAATTATGAAATACTACTTCCCTTACAATGAAAATAAATGACGAAAAAAATTGTAAAGCAGTAAACAAGAAATTACTACTTTCTTTACAGTAAGAACTAATGCAAATAAAGACAAAAATAAGAATTGAAAGTAAAAATAAAAATCAAACTCTAATATTGAGCAATCCATGTCTAACAACTTGTACTAGTGCCATAATATGTCGTGGTAGGTCAGTGGTCCATATACCTGATATCGTCAAAGATCCCAACCCTCGCAGAAAGAGCATCTGCAACCTGGTTTCCTTCTCTGTAAATATGGGAAACTATATCTCTGTCCAAGGATATGATGTTTATGATATGTCTAAGTATGCCCTGAATAGCCCATAATCCTTCTTCTCTAGTGATGCAGTGAATAGCCACTGTAGAATCTGACTCAACCCAAATCGTTGAAAGATCAAGTCATTTAGCTAGTAAAATCCCATTAAGAATAGCCCGAAACTCTACCTCTAATATCATGCATGGTCCATATGAAGTTGAGAAAGCCCTTATATAGTGTCCTGCGTGATTTCTGATGATATCTCCCATGTTCGTAAAACCATCATTGACATGTCCATCATTATTGATCTTGACATATTTGACTCATGGAGTTCACCACCAAACTAGATAGGGGAAGATGGGGAAGGGGGTCCATAGAAATACCAAAGATGTGTGCAAGTGTCAAATTCCCTCGCCAATCCACAACACAAAACAGTCATCCCATATGAAGAAAAGAGATCATGCGATAGACCCTCAAAATGATATGTCCGACTATCATGTGAATCTTCCTATGCTTCGCATCATTTCTCTCAATCCATAGAAACCAACATATTAGTAGATGAATAGTAGTGTGAATGTGTCCACAACGAACATACTGTCAAGAATGCCTCCATCTCTGGAATCTCTGTCTGACTCCCTCTCCTGAACTCATAGGTATTTGAAAAATATCTCCAAAATGCTGCCATACTTGATTGGAGATGCTACTGCCAGTTAAAATATGACTGATGGTGTCAATCTCGGAACGACATTGGTAGCAAGAAGCCAATGTCATTTAATCCTCCACTGAATAACCACATATCTTGGAATGAGGTTCTATCATAGTCTCCAACAGAAGAATAAGACAGTGACGAGCAAAATGGAGCTCCATAGTAACTGATACGAATCTTCATACTAGCATCCCAAACGTATGAGATGCCATACTGACTTGGTATTGAAACTACCATCCGATGTATCTCGCTAAACAATTTGATCCGAGGTATCGCACATAAAGGTATATCCCCTATCTGCTCCATCATAAGAGGAGGGAGAACCTGTAATAAACGTCCAATATCCTACCTAGTATCATCAAAAAAATCGTGCGGCCTCACATATGTGTACTACCGTGTGTGAATATGGATGCCAATGTGGTCTCACCCATCCGGCAATCATGCCAAAATAAAATTTGACCTACTCCAAAGTGACATACTATGCGTGGCTCTATTCGGGAGCCTCTTCTGGGTAGGAGAAGCTGAGTGGGGAACTGCTGCAAGTAAAGGATATAAGTAAATGATGTGTCTCCATACAATACTTGCCCCGTAAAAATTGGGCCCAAATAGATCTCCGAGAACGAAACAACCACCAGAGTTTATAGAGAAGGTGTCCTCCACATCTTGTAATCTCTTGAAGCCTAGAACACCCTCATCAATAGGAAGGCAAATCTCTTCTCAGCTCCGCCAATGTAAACGTCGCACTTGTTCCTTGGAATTCCACAGGAATCGTACAACAATTTTCTTCAGGAGAACCTTAAAGGGCTGCATAATCTGAAGAATGTATAATGGCATGGAAGAAAACATTGACCACAGTAAGGAAATAAGGCCCTCGGGTGATAAAATTCATGATGCCCAACTTGATATCATGTCCTTGATCTTCTGGATAAGGTCATCATAAATAAAGTTCGTCTTGGTCCCTTTATTTAAGGGGACCACCAAATAAGTGAAAGGCTGCCACTGGTGTTGAAAACCAGTTAAAATCTCCAATCGTCTGATCTGACTAATAGATACCCATCTGGGTAGATATAAGTCCGCTCTTGTCCATGTTCACCAATTGACCAAAAACCTCTTCATAGTGTTCCAGACAACCAAGAATCCTCCTAATAGACTGTTTCTGGCCATTGGGAAATATCCATGTCGATAACACATACTGAGATACTCCTGAAACCTCTGAGTGAGCTATGATGAATAAGGATGGCGAGATGGGATCATCCTTTCTGAGCCATCTTGAGCATGGAAAAAAAGCCACATGGGCAGCAATTTAGTAGAAAAATGACACTCCGAGATGCACCACATGATTTTGTCGATCCAGATCTGATTAAATCTAAATGCCTCCAACACAGAATAAATGAAGCCCCAATCCATGCGATTGTATGCTTCAGTCATGTCTAAATTCAACATAATGTTACCCCATTGCACTCTATCATCTAAAATATAGAGAAACTCATAAGCCAATAAAACATTGTCCCCAATTAGGTGACCAATGATGAAACCACTCTGTGGAGGAAAGATAATGCGAGGTAACAGTGTACTCAATCAATTATTCAAAAGCTTAGTAATAAGCTTATTGAACATTGTACATAAACTGATAGATCTGGAGTCAGTCCATCTATATGCACAGTTCCTCTTAAAGAGTAATACAATAGTAGTAGCAGCAAAACCCGGTGGAAGATGGCCGTCATCAAAGAAGTTCAAAACTGTTATGTATACATCGTCCTGAATAAATGTCCAAGCAATGCTGGAAGAATAGGGATGAGAACCTATCCCTCCTGCAACACTGTCAGGATCTATACTGAATACCGTACCTTATGAATCAAAGGGGACAATTTTGTTTCAAATTATCATCCTCTATCAAAAGCCTGGGAATGATATCAGAGCAAATGGGGTCCAAAGGTTATGTAGGAGCAGATAGAAGATCTTGATAGAATGCATAAGCCGAAGTATGAATATAAGTAGAGGTAGCTAAAACTTATTGCCTGCTTCCTGATGGATCTAATACGCGATTTGATTCGACGTCCCTGAACCATCACATGAAAATATCGAGTATTGTGATCTCTTTCACATACCTGTGAATCGGCCTTTTACTTCCGAAAACCCTCCTCAATAGATAAGATCCGGTTAAAAAATGTCGGGCATGATGCAATAGGTCACGATGCTATGGTATAGGGTCTCTATCATATATTGTCGCTGTCTCATCCACCTATCCTTAGCANTAGATAAGATCCGGTTAAAAAATGTCGGGCATGATGCAATAGGTCACGATGCTATGGTATAGGGTCTCTATCATATATTGTCGCTGTCTCATCCACCTATCCTTAGCATCCCACACCCATTGGAAAACATCTCCAAACACATGTCAATTTCACCAACGCAGTCCTTATTTCAATATGAAGAACTTCTCCCAAAGAGTAGCCATCCACATGAAATGAGTAGTGAAGTGACTACTTCTGAGAGACAAAGGCTGAGAAATCATGATACTTGGTCCAAACGTTGAGGAATCTGAAAGGTCTATGCCCTAAATCATCATAAAAAATCAACTGATGTAGTAAAGGCGAATGATTAGATGAAGTACAATTCAAGTACCTCACTGTAAGTTGTCGACAGAATGCTACAACTGTAGAATTAATAAATACCCTATCTAGTAGTTTCCTGACCCAAACATTGGTTCAAGTATACCGATTTTCCAAGAAACCAACGTCCTCCAAACCACAATCTAACATTATATTAGAGAAAGCAACAATGCTTCGATCATGAGTATTATGGCCAGTGCGCTCACCATCATGTATAATAACATTAAAGTTTTCCCCAACTAGCCAAGGGTCATCCATATCGAGGAAAATGTGGTGAAGACTCGTCCAATAATTCCTCCTGATAGTAGCATCACATGAAGCATAGACATGAGTCAGCTAGATGGGATGTGCTACACTAGGATCCTCAACTCTAACGTGAAAGAACTGGGGATCATCAACAATAGTAACAGTGGTCCTCGCATTCCAAAAAAATTAGATCATGTTCGACTCATTCTGAACTATGGTGTCAAAGTGCAAATATCGACAAATATAATCAAATCTATGCCGAAGTACAAAAGGTTCCAGTATAACCAAAAGATAAACATGATGAAACTCTATAAGTTTCTTTAGGCGTTGACGGGTAGCTACACTAACTACATCTCTCACATTCCATATGATGACACTTACAGGGATGATGAATGTGAGAAAGTATCATAAGACTGACTATTAGTGATCCTCCTACTGGGATGTGGAGTATCAATAGCCCTCGGGGTTTTTTTTGTGTAACACGGACGAAGCCGTCATCCTCTGTCCTCCTAGCCATACCAACCAAATCCTCAGCAGAAGACCTACGAAATATGCCTTGCTGATGAACCTCAATTTGTAATGTGCTCTCCATATCTGATTGCTCATACTGTAGAGATGGAATAGATGCCTCAACATTCTGCTGACAAATCGAAAAAACTCTAGAGACGGGAACATTAGTGCGAGTCGATGTAGGACCTGGTAAATATATGTCCACTGTAGTTGTATCCTCTGAGTCAACGGATACATGTGGTCGCTGAATCATGTCGTGAGCCAAGGGATCAAAGTAAACATTAGATATATGAATGGCAGTTGGGTGGAGTTAAAGTTGCTGTAGTGACAGTCAAATGAACAATACTATTTGGGCAATTGACGGAACCACTGTATGACCAACTGACTGAACCACTAGAGGAGCGACTGATGTAGTAGCCAACTAAATAGGAAGAGTACTCAAGGGCGGGTCCACATAACTCTGAACAGGAACCTGAGTAACACTGCTTGAGGAGCAACTGAGCTGGTAGCTAGTGGAGCAGTACTAACTATAGGAGGTACATGTGAAGCTACTATCTTTTGCTGAGTCTGAATAACACCTAGAACAGTTAGAACAACACTAACTATAGCATGAATTATCTGTGGAACATGGGCACTTGAAGTGCTGGCAATCTGTTGTCTCCTCTGATCTATACGAACTGAGGTCCACCTCTGATATGGCTCGGCCCAAACAACCTTCCCCTTACTTTATCTTTAGTCGGGAAATGAGGAGCACGATCGACGTCAGGAATGACAGGGACAATAGGAGGTGGTACTGGTCATGCACCAAGTTACAATGATCATCTGTGTGCCCAAAATGTCTACATCTATAACAAAAGTCCGACTTCTTGCCATACAAGACAGCGTGCCAATAGCCACCGAGCTTCTCCCTCTCAATCCAAATTCTCTCAAGGAGATTATAGTCCAAATTCACCTCAACACAAACTCTAGCCTCATTGGGACGACTAAGATTAGAAGTCGCCTAATCAATACAGAGCAGTAAGCCAATAACTTTGGCAATAGCATAAAGACTGCTCTTAGCCCAAACATGAATAGGTAGTATGGGTAATGATACCCATACTGGAGCAATGGTGTCTCCTACAGTGGATTAAAACTTGGAGTCAATTTAAAAACTCTCATAGGGAAACCATAAATGTACCACATAGGTTTGAAGAATAACCATGTATAATCATCCTCGTACTCCATATGAATCAAAATGTGTTTGGCATCAATCAAACCAATACTGTAATCACCACAAAATCCAAAACGCGAAAAACTATCATGTACCTTATCCATAAATGGCTTGCGGTGGACATATTTGCCAACAAGCGTAAACTTGTATGGCTCAACTAGAATATCCTCACCTGCCTCCATAAATAGAACTGCAGGTTTACCATAATGAATAAAGGATTATGATCAGCGGATTCATGTGGTGCTTTAAGGACATTAGCAAAGGACTTATTTTAACTCTTCTCCACCTGAGAAATAACTGGTACATTACCCACTGCTGCAACATAAGATTTTGGACCATTAGGTGCAGTTGTAACAACAGCTGTATTACCTCGTAGTGCTACTCGAGGCAGTGAAGGTTACTTGCGCACTAGAGGAACACATGTATTGGTGGTACGCGCAACCTGAGACTTATAGGTAAACCCATGGGTTTTACATGTTCTGGAACCATTGGAACAGTTCCCGAAGCTAAAAGATGTTTAGAGGCAGCAAAAAGAGTAGCCTTGTTATGTGTGCCAATTGGCACTCTTCCCAATACATCACAAATGACCAATTATGAGCCGATCTTTCTATACCTAGGGTGTTTGCATGTTCTAAGATTTTTGATGATGTTCCCAGCTCAAGAATCTGCCCAGGAAATGTAGATTTCATTACCTTGTCATTTATGCTATTTGGCTCAGATCTCATGCAAAATTTTTGATAAATTTGGCCGAAGTAGATGTCCCGCAAGGGTTTTCAGGTGTTCTGGAATCAATGGTGGTGTCAAAATGGCCAAAATTTACCCAGGAACAACTTTTACAATGGCCTCGAATTGCGTGCAATGAGACAGAAATTTCAATGCAGGACTTCCGACCAAATTGGAGGTATACCTGATGTTTTTGGGCCTGTTGAATCCAATGGTGGTGTCAATTTGCACAAATTCTACCCAGAAGCTCTGGTTATTATTCCAATTCCATCGATCTTTATGACAATTTTACTAGGCAAATATTGCAGGCACACTCGCCCATTCTTCCGTCTATCCCATACTCAGCTTCACCAGCTTGGAGATGGTTGAAGCTATTTTGGTCTACAAGTTGAGACATCCATTGCTTGGTATCTTGATGTGGGGCATATTTTCTTTTAGCATAATTTTTGGATTATGGACTCTACTCTGGAATCCTTATTCCCCATTACCATCACACTTATAAAAGGGTTTATAATTTCTTTGATGACACTGGGTGAAATTTTAACTGTTTACTATAAGAGCTTTATCCTACTACGGCTAAGCTAATTGTGGACATATCTTTATGTGTCGGGATCCCTGATTAGATTATTTGGAAGGATGCATCGAGTGGTACATTTTCCTCTGAGTCTGTAGCCAATTTGTTTTTTTGGGCCACTCAGTTCAGTATACATATCGAATCTAGCAAAGGTTATTACTCGTTGATGTTGCTATTTAGCGATAGATTGGTTGTCACTTAGCCTTTCGTTGCTAATGCTACTCGAAAATAAAGATTATCTCTCATATTCACAAGAAATAGTGTATCCGACCATGTATGGCACCACTTTGCTAACATATTCCAGATACCACTTCAATCGAGTGAGGGAGTTCATCATCATTTCCTAATATGGCTATTTTCAAGCAAGTTTATACGTTACTGTCACATTCGCACTATTGTTGCTCTTTGATATTTTTAATTATTTGAACTACGAGGAATGATATAAAGCACATAGATACTTCCATAGAGCTTCACAGTATCATTTGGAGGGTCTACAACACAATCTCTCTATTCCATTCAACCCTTTTATTTCGGTCTATACATTGGCGAAAGGTCTACACATTACCCTATTGTTTGATATCTATTTTACCCCTCTCCCATCATCCCATATCTTGGTTTGTTGATGTGATGGGGTCTCACAATATTAACATTGATCGTTGTGTCAAGTACGAAATTGAAAACAGTAGGACATTTTTTGTGACGAGGTTGGATGAGACATCCAAGCATTTTCATCTTCCAATGGTGATTGCCTTATTCTTGAGGTTGAGTTACTGGCTATTTTGGACAAGATTCTTCTCACTCGAGGACTTGGATTATCAGACTTATGGATAGAGGCTTTTTTGGTTGTACATTGCATCACTTGTGGGGTGGGCTGTTATATATCAAAAGTGTACGATATCATGAATAAATAATTAAGTGGATCTAAAAGTTCGGATTATCATTCCCATTAGAACCACTTTGTAACTGTTGATTTAACTATTCCTAACTTCTATTCGATTGAAAATAATTAAAAGTATTTTTTTTTAATTTTTATCCTAAAAGCTATAAATGTACTAAAACAATAAAAAGATGGGCATGTGGAAAGGTTTTTATATAATGGTGAAAGTGTTAGAATTGATGAGTTTATTGCATTGTCTAAACAAATAAATTATTGTTCACACATCAATGAATTAATTATCAAGTAATTAAATGCATGAAGAATAGAAGTAAAAAAAAAAAATTCACAAACATAAATTGAAAAATAAAACTTCTTAATTAAAAATAAAGTTCAAAGTTTAACTAATCATTTAATTACTCATAATGGGATAGTAAAAATACAAGAAAAGATTGGAGTAGATTGCAGATTATGAAGAAAAAAGAGAAAATTGATGGTCTTGCATTAAGAATCTTCTTAAGTTATTTATTTATTTTTTCTTGATTTTCTCTCTAATTTTTTTTCTCTATATTTATATTATATGTCCCCATTTTGTGATCTAAACAATCTATTTATAGGGAACAAAGAATTGGGAGAGTTATGCTTCGAAAAGAATTCAAAACATAACAAGTAAAGCTAACAAATTTAAAAAAAAAAAAAATAATAAAAAAAAAAAAAAGAAAAACAAACAAAAAAAAAAAAAAAAAAAAAAAAAAAAAAATCAATAAACAACGCATTGGGTAGAATGGGCAAAGACCGTGGCAAACAAGCTAGGGCCCAGACCGGTCAACCGGATACATTTTTCTTTTTTTCATTTTGGTCCCCGAAGCTTATTTTAGTCCTTCTTTAGTCATTTTTCATTTGAATGCTCAATTTTAATCTCAATTCTTTCAAATTCTTCCAAATTGGTCATCAAAACTTCATAGTCATTCAAATTGGTTCGTCTTGAGTTTTGAAAGTGTACAATTTAGTCTCCAAACTTTTCAAAAGTTGGATTTTACTTCCAATCACTTACACAAACCCAATTATTCTTCGATTGCATTGAGCCAACTCCAAATTTGCTCAAAATCTCCCATTTTGCTCCATTGCATCAAAGCTAGGTTTTTGTTCTACTGTTAATAAAATTACACTAATTAGTTAAAAATTTGCTCAATTATCCATAATTTATGAAGCCTAAAAGCATGAATAAGTTTGTAAAAATAAACTTATCAAATATCTCCAAACTTAAACTCTTGTTTTCTTCAAAGCAGACAACATGTAAGAAAACGGTTTGGGCGCAAGGCCTAAATCGTTACAAAAAACGCGTATTTTTTTTTGTAACGACTCGAGGCTCTTCGACGAAACCATTATATAATATGTAATGTCCGCTTTGAAAGAGCCTATGTATTTTTTGTAACGATCCAAGCTTCTACGACCAAGCTATTATATCATATGTATTGTTCGTTTTGATAAAACTTGAGTCATTTTTACTCATTACGAATTTCTATAGCATTTCTAAGATTTGAACCCAAGACATCTGTTTTATAAGAGACTTAATGAATCATGGTACTTATAATGACTTGGACACGAGGCTCGGATCATTACTTATAAAAGGTTTATAAGTAATACTACTAAAAATAATTCTTCACTTATTCAATGCTCCTTGATGTGTTTGTTTACATAATCATCATGGAATTTTAAGTTGGCTATTTCCAGACCCCAATCATTAAATATTTCTTTACTCTCTCACAATTCACACCTTTTTTTTTCAATCTCTCGTCCGGGGTATTTATTCTAAGGTTGATTTAACAGCACTCATTCCTTTCCTACTTAGCTGCTCAAGTTTGATTTAGGTTTCGCCAATGAAAGTCACTACCACAATATGTGATGATTCTCCCTGAGTTTGAGTTTCTCAACCTTAAAGCTTCAATTAGGATAAAAACCTCACTAGAAATCTAATTCTACAATTTAAGTATCTAAGACTTATCTGAACAAAAAAAGTGCTTAGAGTTATTTTGTCATTGGCTCAACACACTTTAATTTATTTTTTATTTTATTTTTTTATTGTTTACCTCCTTCTATTTTTAAGATCTTTTATTTAGTTACCGAAAGGTAGGTTTCACTTTTCATTGCAGGCATTCTTCTTCTCGGTACATCCTTTTCTAAACATTGACGATAAATAAGATTGGATTACTCAAGGCTAGCTTTATACAACAATATACATATTTTTTTTATGTGTCATGGTTTTCGTAAAACCTTTTATTTTTTTGGCTAAAGTAATTTGAATCGAACTACACGAGTATATAATTACTAGATAGGTTATATTTATTAGCTAAAAACATTCCAAACAAATATTCAACAAGTAAAAAATCAACGCCAATCTCAGTGGCTCCCAACACCAGATCAACCACCCTCAAACTAGTCCTTTCAATCGACCAAAATAGTTGTGTTTTCAATTTATGATCATGGTTTATAAAGATATAAATTCATTCAACATATTTTATCAATGTAATCAATCCAAAAATTTATATTGATTATCATGACTATTTTGCTCAATATAATAAGATATCAAATAAACAAGTATCAAAAAAAAAAAAAAAAAAAAAAAGAAATATGTAGTGGGAATGAAATACACGCTTACGACAAAACACACGGAAAAGGCATTGATAAGCGTATTTTATGTATTTATTCGGACCTTAAAATAGTGACATTTCATAGTTCTTTTGATAAAATATAGCCTAATTTATTTTATATTTCATTTAATAGGTAAAATTCGATGATGGGAAGTGGAATTGGAAGAAATAAGAGAAAAATAGAAAAAAAAAATGGCGAAATCCAAAGTATGAGGAATAAATTGCAGCATTTCATTAATTGATTTGGAACACGAAATGAAGATTGAAGATGTTACATGCTTAATTGGATGCAAGTAGAATTTAAAGGGCCGAAATTTTAAGAAAAAATGACTTAAAAAATCAAGAATCGAATTTGGGGATTAAAACGCTAGTATAACGGAGCGGCTTTGAGTTATAAAGCCGGGTGATCGTCCATTTGAGAAATCAAAGGCAGAAGGCAAAATTTATGCATGGGTGATCACTCGAGTTTTGTATGTGCGATTACCCGGGCCAAATTTGGTAAATGCGGGTTGTACACTTTTTCTTCCAAAATTCTATATAGAAACCACTTTCTTGCATGATTTTTTTTATATATCTAATTTCACCTCTATAAATACAATACACTTGTCATAAATCTTTGATGAACCTCTCATACACTACTATTTATCAATTTACACTATCAAAGAGAGGCCAGTTCATTGTTTTTGTGAGAATTTGAGAGTAATTACAAGTTTTCAAGAAATTGGAGTTTCAACTTTGATTTTGGAAAGACAACAAGAAGATATATTAGAGATTTATCAAGAAACTATTGAAGAAAATCAAGATTTTAAGATTCATCTTCTTCTTCATCATCAATTTAAAATCCGGGTTATGTTATTCCAATTACACACGTTTTTTTTTTTTTTTTTTTTTTTTTTTTTTTTTTTTTTTTTTTTTTTTTTTTTTTTTTTTTTTTTTTTTTTTTTTTTTTTTTTTTTTTTTTTTTTT
>CAIGRN010160686.1:0-12971 GCA_903798345.1 Fraxinus anomala | reverse complement strand
AGAGTAAAACTCCTGCGAAACAAGATCCCTCCAACAATGCAGTACCTTGATGATCTATTCTTGATGCTTCTTGCTTCCCTGAGGTTATGTGGTAGGCTCCCATTATTCAAGTACCCCAACATTGGATCCATCCAAGAGGGTTCATGATCAATGTCCATGGCGATCGTCCCTTGATTGATGCTAGGCTCGGTCACCATCTTGATATGCACCGTTCTGTCCAATCCATCTATTCCCATGAACATAAGTCTAGATAATGCGTCGGCTTTCGCATTTTCAGCTCTAGCAATTTTGTTGATCTCACAGCTTTTAAATCATCTCTGAAGGTCATGCACCCGTAAACAATACAGACTCATCTTCTCATCCCTTTTCTCAAAAGTTCCTTCAATCTGGCCAACCACAAGTTGGGAGTCACTGAAAACTTTGACATGATCAAACTCAAGGTTGCATGCAAGTTCTAGGGCTAAAATGATAGCTTCATATTCTGTCTCATTATTGGTTGCTTCAAATTCAAACATGAGAGCACATTGGATCTCGGTCGTCTTGTTTGGATTAGTGATGATAATCCCGGCGCCCGATCCCGAACTATTCGATGCTCCATCTACAAAATTTCCCAACTTTCCAAGGTCTTGCTCAAGTTTTTCTCCTGTGGCCCCTGAGGTCTAGGGGTTAATTCTGCAATGAAGTTCAATCGCCCATTTGAGTAGTCTTCCCGAAACATCTAGTTTCTGTAGTATGTGTCTAAGTGGTTGATTAGTGAGCACAACAATGGGATGTGCTTGAATATATTGACGTAATTTTCGGGTAGCTACAACCAAGGCAAGCGCGAGTTGTTCGGCCAATGTGTACCGAGTTTCTGCATCCAGGAGCACTTTGCTCACATAGTAGATGGGTCACTGGACCTTTCTAATTTCCTTCACCAACACCCCCACTTACTACGTTCTCGAAAACGGCCAAGTATAATAGCAACGAGTCATCGAGTTCTGGCTTGGTAAGTATTGGAGGTACTGTCAATGTCTGCCTCAGTTCCTGAAAGGCTAAATTACATTCCTCATTCCAGTTAAAACTTCGGGTTATCGCTTAGAACTTTGAAAAATGAGAAGCACTTGTCTACTGCTCGGGATACAAATCTGTTCAAAGTCGCAACCCGACATGTTAATTTCTGAATGTCTTTCTTGCAATTCGGGGACTCCATAGATACCAAGGCTTAGATCTTGTCAGGGTTGGCTTCTATCCCCCTATGCATGATCATGAATCCTAAGAACTTGCCAGATGCCACTCCAAATGCACATTTCGTAGGGTTCAGCTTCATCTTATATTTTCGTAGAGTATCAAAGACCTTATCAAGGTCGGAGATATGATGATCCACATGCTTGCTTTTAACGACCATGTCGTCTACGTGTGCCTCGATGTTCTTACCTATCAAATTGGCAAAGACCTTGTTGACGAGTCTTTGATACGTAGCTCCTGCATTCTTCAAACTGAATGGCATGACTCTGTAACAGTAAATGGGTGAGTCAGCCATAAACGAGGTCTTCTCCTGATCTTCTTTTGAGATAAGAATTTGATGATACCCAGAGAAAGCATCCAGGAAACTGTATAATTCAGGATCTGAGGTGTTATCCACAAGATTATCGATTCGAGGTAGGGGATAGCTATCCTTGGGACATGCTTTGTTTAGATCTGTGAAGTCGATGCAGAGTCGCCACTTCTCATTAGATTTTTTAACAAGAACAACATTAGCAAGACAATCAAGATACTGGACTTCCCGAATAAATCTCGCGTTAATGAGCTCTGTAATTTCTTCTCGTATGGCTTTCCACCGTTCTGGCGCAAATGGCCTCCTCCTTTGCTTTACTGATTTTGCATCTGGATTTTTGTTAAATCTATGTACTGCCACTTCAGGGTCAATTTCAGGCATGTCTTCAACGTTCCAGGCGAATACATCAATGTTCCGGGACATACAAATAATAAGTTGGGCCATAGTCGTCGCATCAAGATCTCGGCCGATGGTAACTTTCCTTCCTGGGTCGAGGTCAACCTCATCCATCTCTTCTACCGGAGCGAGCCTCCTACCATGCTTGAGGTCTAGCTCGACCTCGGAAAGCTGCATAACGTCCGTCTTAATCTCACGGACACTGGCAACATAGCACCGTCTTGCTATAGTTTGACTTCCTCAAACGACCCCGACCCCATTACCAGTAGGAAACTTCACTACCAGGTGAAAAGTCAAGACAATCGCCTTGATCCTATTTAGCAAAGGTCTTCCAAGTATGGCGTTGTAGGCCATAGAGGCACAAACTACTTGAAAGGTTGTGATTTGCGTAACATGCCTCCCCTCTGATCCTAAGGTAAGAGGTAACCCCACGATGCCTTTTGGAATAACAACACCATCCCTGAAACCTTGAAGGAGGTTTTGACCGGTTTGAGCTGCTTAGTTATAATACCCATCTGAACGAAAGCCTCATGTGATAATACGTTAGCTGCACTCCCATTGTCCACCAGAATGTTCCTTACCTTGAAATTAGCAATGATTGCCGATATGACCACGGCGTCGTCATGAGGAAAAGACACGCCCTCCAAGTCCATTGATCCGAAGGTGATGTCCTCTACACTGCCTAGTTCTATGCTCGATATTGAGGGATATTGCCTTGCGTACTACTTAAGCTCGCTGTTGGAATCCCTTTCTGATGCAGTCCCTCCAACAATGATATTGATAGTTCCTGCTGTTGGTTGCTTATCTCCCCTGTCTTCAGGAGCCTTCTCCTTATTTTGGCTGTTCCGCTGACGTTTGTCATTACTGACATAGGCTTCGAGGAAACCCCTCTTGATGAGAGCTTCTATCTTCCTCTTTAGGATGAAACACCCTTCAGTCATATGTCCATTATCTCGGTGAAAGTCGCAGTACTTGCTTTTATTACGGGCTTCAGGAGGAGCCCGCAGTCTAGGAGGCCACTTCANCTTCGAGGAAACCCCTCTTGATGAGAGCTTCTATCTTCCTCTTTAGGATGAAACACCCTTCAGTCATATGTCCATTATCTCGGTGAAAGTCGCAGTACTTGCTTTTATTACGGGCTTCAGGAGGAGCCCGCAGTCTAGGAGGCCACTTCAACTCTTTAAGGTCTTTGATCTCCATCAAAATGTTAGACCTAGTTGTGTCCAAGCGAGTGATAGGTGTTGGGATGGGTCTTGCCTTGTCTTACTTCTGAAAGGATCAAGGCGTTGGTTCGACTCATGTGGCCTCTTTAGATCAATATTCTTCGATGGCGGGGCATCTCTTCTCAGGAACACGGTCTCCTCCATGTTAATGTATTTCTCAGCTCGGGAAGTAAGTTGGTTATTGACTTGGGAGGGGTCTTCGATAGTGATATCTTAAACGCCTCACATCTTACGGCATACGTCAGAGCAGAAACTACCGCTGTGATGTGTAGATCTGGAATCATTAATCTTTCATTATTGAACTTTGTCATGAAACCATGAAGTGTCTCGTTGGGTCCCTGTCGCATATGCATGAATGATGCAATTGTCTTCCTAATGCGCTTACTACTCGCAAAAAAGGCAGAGAACTTGTTAGCCAAGTCTGAAAATGAGGATATAGAGTTGGGCTCCAAAGTGGAGAACCAATCCCTGGCTGCGTTTGTGAGTGTCTGAGGAAAGGCCTTACACATTACGGCGTCGGGTGTGACCTGTGAGTTCATGATATCCGTGTATATGTTGAGATGATTGATGGGGTCGGTTGTCCCATTGTATTCCTTCACCCGAGGGTACTTAAACTGATCTGGTAAGGGGTATGATAAGACTTCCGAGGTGAAAAATGTGTTGGGGGTGAACTCAGTTGTTGCATGGGACTTCTGAAGCATTCCGACGGTGATTCCCTCTTGATGATCTTTGCCAGGTTGACTGAATCCATAGTAATCGATCTCGAACCTATGGGCACATGCGGTGCATCTGAGGTTTCGGCCTCACCATGACTAGGGCCGGGAGCTCGATCGTCTGCCATAAGACCATTCTGCGGGGACGGTGCTGGGAGTGTACCTCTTTGTTGCAGTAGCTGGGTCAACGTGGCTACCTATTGGCGGAGTTCCTCAAACGTTCCGGGAGCGACTGTTGCCGACGGGTGTTGTGGTCCTCCTGATGATACCTCCTGGAGACCCGGACGATCGTCGGTAGTGGCTGGTTGGGAGCAGATGAGCTTGCTGGGAGATGTCCTGAAAGTGTATTAACCATGGCTTCTAGTAGCAGTTCCCACAGAAGGCGCCAATGATGCTACCAAAAATCGTACCTGACTGTTTTCGAACTTGACGACTGTTGATGAGTACGAACGTGATCCTCCGGTACCTGAAACAAAGGCGTCGAGGTGTGTCCTCGTCGCCCCTCTAATGCTTAAGTCAGATAAGAAATTTTTAGGCAGAGAACTTGTTAGCCAAGTCTGAAAATGAGGCTATAGAGTTGGGCTCCAAAGTGGAGAACCAATCCCTGGCTGCGTTTGTGAGTGTCTGAGGAAAGGCCTTACACATTACAGTGTCGGGTGGGACCTGTAAGTTCATGATATTCGTGTATACGTTGAGATGATTGATGGGGTCGGTTGCCCCATCGTATTCCTTCACTCGAGGGTACTTAAACCGGTCTGGTAAGGGGGTATGACAAGACTTTTGAGGTGAAAGGTGTATTGGGGATGAACCCCGTTATTGCCTAAGACTTTTGAAGCATTCCGGTAGTGATTCCCTCCTGAATGATTCTCGCTAGGTCAGTTGAGTCCAAGGTTATCGATGTCGAACCTATGGGCACATGCGATACATCTAAGTTTCTAGCCTCACCATGACTGGGCCCGGGAACCCGCTCATCTGCCACAAAACCACTCTACGGGGACGGTGTAGGGGATATACTTCTCTATTGCAGTAGCTAAGTTAGCGTGGCAACTTGTTGGCGGAGTTCCTCAAATGCTCCGGGAGCGATTGTTGCCGACGGGTGTTGTGGTTCTCTCGACGATATCTCCTGGGAACCCGGATGGTCTCTAGTAGGTGGATGGTCGGGAGCATATGAGCTTGCCGAGAGGTGTCCTGATCGTGTGTTAACCATGGCTTTTGGTAGCGTTTCCTGGAACAGGGGGTTCTTCGGAAGGATTCGGAGCAGATGTGCTTGCTGGTTGAAGACCTGAGCGTGTGTTGACCATGGCTTTTGGTAGCGTTTCCCACAGACGACTTTAATGATGCTACCAAAAATCGTACCTGGTTGTTCCCGGACTTGACAACTATTGATGAGCACGAACATGATCCTCCGGTACCTGAAACAAAGGCTTCGAGGTGTGTCCTCGTCGCCCCTCCGATACTTAAGTCAGATAGAGAATTTTATACGTGAGGCTATATGCTGGAATATAATTTAAAGCGTACCTGAATAATGAGGCTGGGTTACATATTTATAGACGTTGGAGGTGGAGTCCTAGAAAGACTAAAACTTTCCTTAGTTAGTTTAAGGTGTTTGCGTTAGAATTGCACAATTCAGGGTAGAATTCATAATGAAATAGGAGTCTGCGTTTAAATAGGATTAACATTTGTAGGGGGAAGCACTAGGGTCAACGAGGATACGTGGGCTAGTGCTGTTGGCTCGACCTGTTATTTGGACCGATCTCGATCACAACCCCGACTTCAAACTGGCCCATTTTGGTGGACCAAATTTGGGCCACTGAGGTCGAGTTCGAGTTTTGTGATTTGGCCCTTTGAGGTCAAGTTCGGGTCATGGTTCATCAATACAAATCAAATACAATTAATTGACAATTCTCATTAAAACAAGTTCTAGGCAATTCAATTCCATAAAATTCATTTTCTTTCCACCATAATTTCATTCTTGCAATCAAACGGACCGTTATTGTTTCAATAATCACCCAATTTAATATTATAGTGATGATTTATTAATTAAATTTCAGAGTAAATTCCATCACTATAATATTAAGCCACTATTTATCTACCATTAATCTAAAATATTATTTGCTATACTAAGATTCTCCACCACACATTCACCCAATAAAATATTCTACACACAAACCAATAAAGTTACTTTAAATTTTAACCACATATTCTCTAAAAAATACTATTCATTACTCTATTTTTCTCCCAATAATGGGAGACAAACACACCCTAAATGTCATCACTATAATATTAATTTTTTTTTTTTGCAATGAAAATAAATTATCCCAATTGTAACAAATTATATCCCTTTAATAGACAATTTTCATTAAAAATAAAGTCAAATGAACACTAAAAGATCCAAAATTTCAATATTTTTCAAGTGAAAAATTATACCAATCAAACACAATTAATTGACAATTCTCATTAAAACAAGTTTTAGGTAATTCAATTCAATTCCATAAAATTCATTCTTGCAATCAGACGGACCCTTATTGTTTCAATAATCACCCAATTTAATATTATAGTGATGATTTATTAATTAAATTTCAGAGTAAATTCCATTCCATGTCAAATGAAAGTTTCATGTTATAAATTATGATCAGTAAAAAAATTATGAATCTTGCTACATGTACATCTTGCTTAACATTTAGTTTTACATCCATTCAAAGTAAATTATTTTATTACTCGTCCAACTTAGTCATGATTTACTCTTCAAACTTCAAAATTCTTCCCAATCATCACTCATCTTTGAGAGTTGCACTACATCCATCACTCGCTATATTCCGTTCCATTCGTTGTTGACATGACACACGAAAATTCACGTGACAAATTATGATAGTTAAAAAAATTACAACCCTATCAAACAATCCAACTCACCAAAATTGCTATATGTGAAATGCGACCCAAATTCTTTAAATCCAATTGTTCGTTTAAAGATGGCAAAAAAACTTGTTTAACCCGAAACCCATGGGCCCCGCCCCGAACGAGCGGGGATTACCCGTCTAATGGGGTAAACGGGCGCGATGGTCATTGCTCCAAAGTGTGTACGGGAATCACAGTCCCCGCCCCACTACCCATTCCGTTTAAAGTTATTTTTAAATTTAAATTTTTTATCAAACAAAAATAATAGATTTATCATATTTTTAAAGAGAACATAAGTTATTTCTAACAAATTGGTAAAAAAGTAATAATATTTACTAAGTAAAAACATAAAAAAAATAAAAGCAAAAAATAAAATAAAGAAAAAATAAATGGTGCCCCGCCCCGTCCCGCTTTAAACAGGTATGGGGATAGGGTAATATAACAAAAATACTCAACGGGATGGGGTGGGAATGATCGACCTGCCTCATACCCGCCCCGATGTCATCCATATGTTCGTCCTCAATTTTGGTCCCAAAAAACCTTTGCCCTCAATTCATCCATATCACCTACGTAGAGTTAAAATGTCTACTAACACGGGTTGATTATTGAGAAGGACGCGAGAATCTACTACTTATAAAGCTCTATCTCCCAATTATATCATCTGTTCGATGTCTCTCTAATCCCAATCTTTCATTTTTGTATGAATGTGTCCGACCATTTGAAGGAAGGAAATGTAATCAAACTCTGATCATATTGAGGAATGAAGAACAACAAATACGAACATGGCCTAGAAGACATTCAAGTCGTATACCAACCATCGGAGTTTGATGACATTCATTTCCTTAAATGGTCAGATACAAGCCTGCAAAAATAGGAGATTTAGATTGAGAGAAATGTTCAACATATGGTACAATTGGGGGATAGGGCTTTCTACGTAGAATCTTCTAAATCCTTCTCAATAATCGGCCCTGTCTTAGTATACATTTAGCTGTACATAGGTGGGATGAGTGAATTGGGGGCTAAGGTATTTTGGGTGGTTGAAATTAAGGGAGAACAATTGGATTTATAGAAGATTATATGGTGGTTTTGTAGAGTTGAACGCTTTGACTGAGTAGTAATTTTTTAACAGCCTAACTTGCCACATTGGATTTCCATGCGACATATTAGCAACAAATGGAATGAAATTTAACAAATGATGGATGGAGTGCAACTCTCAAAGATGAGTGATAATTGGAAAGCATTTTAAAGTTTGGTGAGTAAACCATGACCATATTATAAGTTGGGCAAGTAATGAAATATTTACTTGGATGGTAGCTGGGTCGTAATTATTTAACGGCTTTAAATTATCACTTGAAGATTTCCATTTGACAAGTTAGGAATGAGGGAACAAACTTTGGAGGATGATGAATGAAGTGCAACCGGACAAAATTCAGTGAGTATTGTGAAGTACTTTGAAATTTAGTGAGTATCTCGTGATTAGGTTGTAAGTTGGGTAGTTATTGAAACATTAACTCCAAATTGGGCCTATATTTTAAACTATTTTTTGTTCAAATTAACGAAAAATTAGGTTATTTCTCTATCTGTAAATCCAGCCCTTGTCAATATAAGAGTTAAAATAATACACAATTTTTACACAACTTGAAGCCATATAATGTAGCAATTGCGTGGGGGCAACCCTTCCTTTCGAGAATTTTTAGGAGTGTGGGGGTGGCACAGAATAAAATATCTCGATTTATTGTCCAATGTACTAATCTATTTTTTAGCATCATTTTCAAATAAGATTTGAATGTAAAGAAATTAAAATAAGAATATTTGTGGTGAATTCAGGAAATTCAGAAAGGGGACCATGTTCCATTTTCTTGCCCTAATTACCTAATAGGGTGGGGCCGGTATTTTTCCATTCCGAAAGTTGGAGGGTAAAATCATCAAACTACTTAATATTTTTCTCTTATTCAATTGAAACTTTCATGTATTGAGCTTTCAATAATGTGCAATTTTAACATGTAATACAAGACATGTATGGAGTACTTAATGTTACCCATAAGATAAACTAAAGGCCGCACGTGGCACTAATTAAACTACGTGGCAGATTACATGAGGGGGGCCACGCCTTACACAACGATGGGGTGACTCTGTTATAAAGAGAAGACCCATTCTCCCCATAGAACGAGATTGGACCAACCTCATTTTGGGTAGACCCCCATGCAGGAATCGGCCCTGACGAGGCGGTTGTAAGATCTTTAAATAGATCTCACGGTAAATGATTGACAAGATAATTCACTGCCACCGCCACATCTGCACACCTATACGATCAAATCCAAACTGCCAAGCTAGGACTTATGGATACAAAAATGGCTCTAACGTTTAATGCCTTGATTGATTGACGTATACAATAAGAACGATCAATCAACCTGATGAGGCCACATGTCCTATCATCCAACGAGCCTCATTCATTTAGCTCAAGTATAAAATCTCACACTTAGTACCATTCAGGGGTAATTTAAGTTTAGACTCTTAAACATATATTCTTGTTAGAAACATTTTTAGTGTTCTATTCCCACGTCGACCCCCTTTTTATTGATTGGAGGCTCACATTTCTAAGTTCCCCCACACCTTAAGTTATTCCTCTAGTTGACTCAATCGTCAGAGTACGTACAGTTAACTTTACCCCCTCCCCCGAGAAAAGGTCTCGTGTGACTAACGATTTGTCCAAGTATGTCGGGATCCAGCTTACGTGGACGTGAGAGGCATTGAGATCTATTGGCCATATTATTGATACAATTTTTGGGGTCAACACTTAACATTCACATAATTAGTTGTGTAATTGTTATACCTATTTATACCATCAAAAGTGAATATTTAGGTACTTGTTGGAATTAATTACTAGTTAACTTATTTAAAAATTGATTATTGTAGGAAACCCCCAAATTTGGCTGTACTTGGAGTGAAATTGGAGATTAAATGAGGATTTCTAAAGTTTGGAGACCAAAGTGCAATTATTCAATAATTGATTTAGACCACATATCAATGATTGAAGAATGTAGGGAGTCAATTGCATGAGAAAAGAAGACAAATGACTGATTTTGCACGAAAGAAGGACCAAATCAACCCTTGAAGAAGTCCAGGGACCAACTTGTGCAAGGGTCATTTTTTTGGAAACAAGCCATGAGCACACAACAGCGTGTGCAAGGGTCATTTTTTTGGAACCAGAGGCTAACCTGTCTCAGCCATGCATGTGCAAGCAAGATGTCCATGTGTGTGCATGGGCCAATTTTGGCTGACATGGCCAACTTTCCTTCTATGATCATAATTCATTTTGGTAATAACTTTGAACACGTTTCTTAATCTAAATTCGACATCTATAAGTATAGAATGCGAGCAACATACCTACCACCCTCACATATGATATAATTTATCAAATCTTGCAATCAAATGGAGATAATTCATTATTCTTTTGAGAAAATCAAGAGGCAATATACAAGGATTCAATTTAATCAAGACCCAACCTTGGTTTTTGGACAAAGAAGAGGAAAGTGCAATTGGAGACAATCAAGAAATCATTGAAGAGATTCAAAATTTCAAAATTTCTCTTCTTTTTCTTCTTTCATCAAAACTCGGATGATGTTCTATAAAAGATGATTTCTAACGATTTTGTAATGCTTTGCTAAGCTTTAAGTTACTTAGACATAGATGAATCCTTAATATGAAGTTTTAATATGATTTAAATATTTTTACATTCAATATGTGTTTATTCTTGGATGATTATTACAAGTTTTAATGCATTTCAATTACTTGATCACTAATTGAAATGATATATGAATTTTATTGTTATCGAGATAGACAATATGATAAATAGAATGTTATAACAATTGTTATGGAGTCCTATAAAAGATAGAGATATACCCCTATACCTTGCATGATTCTTTTGAAATTAAGAGGCAATATATAAAAATTCAATCTAATCAAGATTCAATCTTTGATTTTGGGCAAAGAAGAGGAAAGTGCAGTTAGAGACAATCAAAAATTCATTGAAGAGGTTCAAGATTTCAAAACTTCTCCTCTTTTTCTTCATTCATCAAAATTCATGTGATGTTCTATAAAACAAAGAAGATTTTTTCCAATTTTGTAATGCTATGACAAGTTTTAAGTTACTGACGCCGTGCAGAATAGAGATTATTCTGCAGACAGGTGATAAACAGAGAATAACGTAAGAGAAAAGCAAGAGAAAACGTCTAAAAAAGAGAAAACTTTGTTATTCAACTTCAATCGCTGAAAATAATCCACAAGTCGGGTTATATAGCTAAAGAAATCAAGATTGTCGGAATTTTACCAAAAATAGCAAAATCTCCATATTCATACCAAAAGATAGTACATAATAAAAGAAATAAAATCCAAAAAATTCAGCTCAATCCCAGTTCATTAAATAGCAAAATCTCAATATTCATACCAAAAGATAGTACGTAATAAAAGAAATAAAATCCCAAAAATTCAGTTCAATCCGAGTTCATAACCTATCTTAAAAAGGTAAATGAAATATTACTAATAAAGGCAAACAATAACTTAAAATTGGAATTTGAAAAGGAAAACATCGAATTTTGCCATAAAAAACGATTCGCATCGAGCATATCTTTCGAAATTTTGCCCTTGGTGGCCACGATGTGCGCGCCAAAAAGAGCTTTCCAAATTGGGGTCATGAACACGATTCCGAAAATCGTAGCCAAAGTTATGACGAAATTATCAAAACTTGTCCAAATGTCGCCCAATTAGGAAAAGATTACGTTCACTTGCCATATTTACATTGATCTGCTAACTGATGATATCTTCGCAAAATCATTGTACTGTCTGATAGCTCAGCGTCATCTGAGTCGGATGCTCCTGAATCAGTCACCCCAGGTTGGAAAGAACTCGTCCTCGAGTCCGTAACAGCTTCATTAGAATCCACAAAACAAGGGCTGAGGTGTTTTACATTAAAGACATCAGAAGTCTTCAAATGTCTAGGAAGGCACAATCTGTAAGCATTATCATTGATCTTCTACAAAACCTCACAGGGTCCAACATTCCGCTTCTTCAACTTATTATACTCCCTAATCGAAAAGGACTTGACGAAGGTGACTATCTGCCCGAGCCATGTACTTGGCATTACTCTCGTGAATAGTTAACTTCACCTATTCATGGATACTTCGAAGATGTTCTACCATCTCATATGCCTTGGGATTCAAACGTCCCACACGTGGAATAGGGGCTAAATCAAGCACCCCGGATGGGTTCTTACCATAGACAATCTCAAATGGACTTAAGCCAGTTGTCCTATTCTTCGACCTATTATAGGCAAATTCTGGTTGAGGTAATGCCAAATCCTACTGTTTTGGCTTAGCACCTGCCAAATACCTCAAAATGTTGTCCAAGCTCTAGTTTACCACCTCGGTCTGACCATCCATCTGGGGGTGATAGGCGTTGCTAAAATTCAGTTGTGTCCCCAGTTTTCCCCTACAAATTCTACCAGAAATGACTGATGAATTTGGTATCACGATCTAAAGAGATAGAACGATGAACACCATGTAAACTCACAATCTCTTTGAAGTAAAAGTGGGCAATCCAAACAGCATCCATACTCTTCCTACAAGCTATAAAATGGGCCATCTTAGAAAATCTGTCAACCACAACAAGGATAGAATCGGAGGCCTGCTAGGTGTGGGGTAAACCCAATACAAAGTCCATGCTGACATCGAACCACAGAGCTTCAGGAACAGGTAAGGGAGTGTACAGACTCGCATTGGTAAGGACTTTATAGACCGCTATCACACGTAACAACATTTCACATAATGAGTCATACGCCAGTCAACTTGGGCCAATAAAAGTTAGAGAAGATAAGGGCTACAGTCTTATCTCGGCTAAAGTGTCTCTCATTGTGAAGTTCGCTTATAGTTTGCTGCCTCAATGAACAATCTGGGATGCACAACTATAATCTACGAAATAGATAACCATTATGTAAAACAAAATCATGACGGTGACCATCAGTTACCTCCTGAAATATCCTTTTGAAGGAAGGATCAGCTATATACATATCCGAAAAAGTCTCAAAGCCTGTAACTTTCTTACTAATGGTGGTGAGGAGTATAGTACGACGGCTCAGGACATCTACAATACAGTTTAGGCTCCCTGCTTGGTGCCCAGCGTGACGGTAAACTCCTGCAAGTACGCCACCCA
>CAIGRN010160666.1:0-22623 GCA_903798345.1 Fraxinus anomala | reverse complement strand
ATTGTTACCCATAACCACCTCTCTACCATCATGATTCTTAAAGTTCTCTAACCAAGGTCTTCTTGAGGTCATATGAAAATTACATACTGAATCCAAAATCTATTCACTATTTTGATCACTGTTATCTGCATAATTTGCAGTATTCAGATCAGAAACAGGTTCTGTCACCACATACACATCAATAATTATCTCATCTAGGGGTTCTACTACATTTCCCTCATCTACTTTCATCTCTCTTTGTCTTCTTATAACAGTCCTTTAAAAAGTATCATGTCTTTCCACAGCCATAACACTTCCTATTTTCACTCCTAGACTTTGATCTAAACCTCTCTTTTCCCTTTTTTTAGAGTTATTATTCTCCTGATGACTCTGACCATTCACTTGCCTAGACATAGGTCTCTCTCTCACAAATAAACTCTTAAATTCTTCTTCTCATTTCTATCAACCTTAAATTCTAATTCCTTACTTCTTAAATAATTAATCACTATCTCAAGAGTTAAGGTATCTCTACCATACTTAATAACAGATTTAACGTCCTTGTATACTTCAGGTAGGATAACAACTTTATATTCTTCAGAAATTTATCCCCAACATTAGTAATATCTTGAACTAATTTGTTAAAAATATCAAGATTATCATCTAAATCCGTAGACATATCAATCTTATAGCTAAAGAACATTTCTAGAAGTAAGAGTTTATTAGGCAGACTTTTAACCATGTATTGTTCTTCTAATTTTTCCCACAAAGTCTTAACATTATCAACTTTTCATATTTTTCTCAACACTTGATCAGACAAATGAAAAATTATAGAAGTATATGCAAATTCATCATATTCAAATTTTTGATCATCAGTCATAGTAGCATGAAAATAACCAGTTATAGCCTTATAAACTTTCTGTTGAACTAAGACCTCTTTTATTTTTTGTTGCCAAATGGGGAAATTCCATTTTTTTTATTAAAAACTCCAAATTAAAACGTATTAGTTGTCATTTGAATTTTTTAATCAACACAAGAAAGGATTTGAGGTCACAGTTTAACAGAAAAGTAAAGACCATATATTTCAAAGCCAATAAAATGTCACACAAATCCTAGTGTCACATAAAAAAATAGGGATGGAATATCAATTCAAACAATAGACTAACAACACAATAAATGCGCGTGAAAATCAAATGTGATTATAAACAGACTAACAGCCACAGTGAGAAACAAATTTAGCAGGAATATAAAAACCAACTAGTAATCACAATAAATCACAAATTATGCTACAATAATATTAAGCAAATTAATATGGGAGATCCTCAAATTTCTACGTGTTAGAACTCACCAGGATTCCATGAAGTTCGCAACCCCAGGTCAAGGCACAATTTGTAATCACGAGAAATTGGAGAAGTAACAAGGGGAAAACATAGGGAATTAATATTCAAGAAAAAAAAACAGGAAGTAAAAGGGTTAGATATTTTTAACCAAACAGTCTCGAAGAGAGACAACCAATATTCTAGTAATTCTGCTAGACAATCAACTCAAAGCCAAGAATTGGAGACCATTCACCAAGAACCAATCAATATTCACCAAAGGATCAATTTCCCTCAAGAAATCACAAACAGAAACCATGATTAGTAAAAAATTAAAAATCTAGGGTTTCACATATTTCACAGTCAATTCAAGTTTGTCGCCTGAAAATTAATTTTATAGTGACAAAAACTTGATCGAAGTCTCGTTATGTGTTCACGCAAGCTTTGATACCACTTGTAGAGCCAATAACAACATAAGCATAAAAACTACAATCACGAAGAACACCCAAAATCCAACAACATCAAGTGATTGATTATCACGTAGGGCTCAAAACAAACATTGTACCTTTATTACAAGAAAATAGCCACAAAGACCTAAACCCTAAAAACCCGAACCACAACAGCTACTACAATGGACCAAGGTCAAACAACTGATCAAACACCTCAAAACTCAAATCACAAAGATCTAAGAACAAAACCAGAAGTTTTGAACTATATACATAAAGAATCAGAAAAGGGAATGAAGAGACGAAATCACAGAGAACCCAGAAGCTTCTAACAGAAAAAGCATAATGAATAATGCCAACAAAATGACGGTCCAAGCCCCTTAAATACACAAATACATCACCGTTGATCTAGTTGAAGATCAATGGTCCTGAGCAGCACACATGTCGGACTTAATGGGTCGAGTATTGGACATTTTCTTGTGTTATCGGGCAATGGTTAAATATTCCAGCAAATTGGCCAAGTATAGTTTCATCATTGCCTAGTGGACCATGGCATCACAGCCCATCATGAACCTTTTGAATTAATCTATTGTGATATTTGGTTTCTTTACAAGATTCACTCTTTGGTGCTAAATAAATTTTTTTTTTTATCTATTGTGGACGACTATTCTAGATTTACATGTATTTTTCTTCATGTATCATAAAGTGTTACACAACATTTGCTTCCCAATTTTTTCTCCTTTGTCAAAACACAATTCAAATGCTTCTAATGCTAACATTAAAATTGATAATGGAGGGCAATTTTTTTAAACAAAAAAGGCGCCAATTATCAACATTTTTATATCTATACCCCTCAACAAAATGGAATTGTCGAGCTCAAACATAGACATATCCTCGAGCCATCACAAGCCTTTTGCTTTCAAGTCGATCTTCCTTAACGTTTTTGGGCACAATGTGTCTCCACTGTTGTCCATATCATTAATTGTTTGCCCTCATCAATTCTTTCTCACCAAACTCCTTGCGAATGCCTTTATGGTCAAATTCATTCTTATTCTCATCTTAAGGTTTTCGGGTGTCTTGCATATGCTACTGATGTGCGTGTGTTCCTGATAAATTAGCTCATCGTGCCAAAAGATATGTTTTTCTTGATTATCCAGTTGGCCATAAAGCTGTCTCCAATCCTTCCTCTTCAGATCCCCTTTTAACTATTCAATCAACTCCACCACAACCACCATTAGTCTCTACTGTGGACCATATTCCTCCCATTCCCAATAGTCCTCCTCCAGCACCAGCTTTGCGTCGTTCCCAAAGTCATCATGTTCCTTTCTCTGCTTTACGTGATTTTGTTTGCAACCAAGAAAAATCTCCCAAACTTTCGTTATCTAGTCTACCACAAAGTACAAGGTATCCTCTTCATAATTTTCTCTCATGTCATCGTTACTCACCACAACATTGCTCCTTTATTGCTATTGTCAATCAAGATATTGAGCACATCTCTATGATTGTAACAAATTTCCATATACTTGAAAGTTTTGAAAATTTGTAAACTTTTCTCCATCTTTTTATATTTTAATGTGTTAAACATTTTCCTTTGAATAAGAATCCTTTGGGTAAATTTAGGGAATTTTTTAATTTTAAAATTTGAGCTAATATAAAATCTTAACCTATTATATTTATTTATATTTTATCTTAAATTAGACTTGAAATCGAAGAATAAACAAATTACTAATCGGTTAAATGCACGGGAGTCATCTAACTTTAAGTGGAGGTGAATCATCTTTAGTTTGGTGTAATCATATCATCCCACGTTGATTTGCTCACAGATCTAGTCACTCATATTCAATTTGACATAATTAACTCACCCAACTATGATTTGCTTGCAAATCTGACTACTGTTTGTTTAACTAGCGAAATATATATATATATATATATATATATTGATCTCAATGTTAAAAGCATGCTTTTAGTTTATATAGTTTTTTCGATTATTTTTGAATGAGTGATATTCATTGTTATTTGGCCTGGGCATATATGCTAATCATATGTTAGTTTTAATGCATACATCAGCATATAATATTAGTTAAGTGGACGTGGCAAATCATAGAATGGCCATATATGCAATTAAATCTAAATTGATTAAGTTGATTGCACCAAATTGAAAATGGGTGGCTATACTTAAAATTGTAGTGGAATAATTTAATTGTACCAAATTAAAACAGAGTGACACCTTCGGTCAAAGTTGGATAACGTGCCGTTCTTTTACTATATACAAACAAAAAAGATGTTGAAAATAAATTTTGTTGAAATTTGAAATTAATGCATTTGTAAGGGAGGCTTCTATTTTGTCTGGTTCTTGAATTGAGTAAATCCTAGTTGAAATTAATCTATGCTGCAATGCGGTCATCTCCATGTGATTTCATCTTAGTTGACAATAATTAATTATAAAATAATAGTTGAGGAATATCCATACGTTAAATACTGCTATATGAATTATATATTAATTAAATACCAAATTATTATACTAAATAATTAATGTGAGTTTCAATTCTTGAATCTCGAATGAATTCGTTCAAGAAAAAATTATTTGATTGTCAACTTCTTGAACTCCCCAAGCCTGGAATTTTTTACTGGCACAATTTCATCTGTAAACTGCACATATTAAAAAGCTAACAAAATTGACATCATATAATTGTTCAAACTTCAAATGTTACTAATTCATATATTTGTCCCTTCATAAATAGTTAATTACAATATTCAGTCAAGAATGGAAAGTTCAAAGAATGAAATATAGCATTAGGCCTCTCAAGTGTCAAATTGCTTCCGAATTTTATTTTTATGTAATTGTAGACGTTTTGTATAATGTGATCCATCCCTAGCTACCAAAGTTAGTATGAATTTCATTTTGGGTGATGGTGTTAAAGGTAAATTACTTTATACCTTGGATCATTTTCAAGAAACTCTCTATTTTTAAAGAGCACATGCTAAAATTAGAAAGTAAGAATTTTTTAGTACTCTAATGGGCTCTTTATATTTAACACTTATTTTACTATCCTCAAACAATATTTATTTTTTTCTCTATCTTTTACTTTCACTAACTTTTCTCCAAATTATTTTATTATTTTTCTCTATTAAAAATTGAAATACCTTAAATGCATGACTCTTTAAATTTGGAGAGTCAAACTCACTTTCTAATAAAATGTTAAATTAAAAAATCTCTTGAAGTATAATTTCAAGGATTGACTCTTTAAAATAAAGAGAATCTTATATTTAAAGTATCTCTTGGAGATGATCTTATTCCTCTTTTATTCGAAGTTCTCGTAACTTGGCTCATCATGCTATACTTGTGGAGAAGGGAAAATGTGCATTTTAGCTTTAGTAGCTTACACTCCACTATTTCAGATAGTATTTTTGAAGCTCACTTTGTGAAATGGTGTTGAAGGTAGAAATTTATATTACTTAAATATAAAACTAATAATCAATATTTAAGAACTTGGTTTACTACTTCTATCAAAGTTGAGATTTTAAGATAGAACTTTAGTACTCATAAATGAAATAATTTTTTATAAAAATTGAAGATGTCTTATAGTATGTGAAAGTTCTTCCTCTAATATCATGTGTAGCGATTGTGACACAAACTAGGTGCTCATGATAAAATTAATGTTTCTCAAATACGACTATTGTACAACTTATCGAAGAAATTCGTGTTGACAAATTATTTATGTGGAGTACTGTTTTCCCGGGTCGAAATGAAGAGCTCAGCTTTAGAGTTCTTAGATGCAATATAAATACTATTGTGACGTTTAGGGTTTCCATTGATTAGTTGCATCTGTCATCTCTCATTCACTTCCTCAAGTAAAGGGAATTAGAATACATATTGGTTTCTTCTCGAAAACTTATGAATCAATTTACAAGTCTGTTGGGCAGGGGCGAAACCAACGTTGTCGTTCAGCTAGGGCGGATACCGATGACCATTGATCGATGACCATTGACAATCAACGATCGTAATAGCCGAAAATATAATTCAATAAATATCTAAATACACTAAAACGTAAAAAAATATATACATATGAAAATATAATTCAATACAACCCGACTAGAATTAGTGGCGGGACTAGATGCACAACTAGAGAGAGAAAAACTAGGTATGGACTTTCGTTTCGNCAACCCGACTAGAATTAGTGGCGGGACTAGATGCACAACTAGAGAGAGAAAAACTAGGTATGGACTTTCGTTTCGATTGAAAAAATCGCTCCATAACCTGCAAAATGCTCCGATTTATTTTTCAATTAAAATTGATATAAAAACAATTTACCCATTGTTTAATTGAGCTCAATATCTTCTCCAATCTCCATTAATTTTTTTCATGTATCCATAATTTCTAGAAAACCTAATATTCCAAATCACAATTCACATTTCACAAATCACAAATCAAAAATATATCTCAACAACTCATAGTCTCAGTCTCTCACACAATAATAAATCACAAATTCACAAAAAAGAAAAAAAAAAGATAAACAAACTCAATCGGAAATGGAAACTGAAAGACTTACCGTTCACACTTCACCGAGTCAGTCACCACCACCGACACAAGCCACCAATCCACCAGACCACCACCGTCTCAATCGGCCATCGGAGGCAGCGGCGAGTCGGGTAGGCAAAGTCACAGTCGTCGTTCATTTCCTCAGCTTCTCTCTGCGATTTCAATTTTGCAATTGGCTAACTGAACTGGACTGCTTTGCCGGACTGGGTTGTGGAGGGTTTTGTCTAATTCCTTGGCCCATTCATTTAGGTTTAGGTTGGCCTTTTTTTAAAGGCCCAAACTGCCAAAGAGAATGAACCAAAATAATTTTTTGGGCTTCTGGAGTTCTGGCCTTCTTCTCCATATTTCCGGTGGACTGGCGGTACTGCAGGCGCTAAACTGCTGAACTGGCCAACTGCAGCTCCTGGCGGACCCAACACGGGCGATTGCAGGGGCTGACCAGGTGCTGGGTCCACCCTTATTGTTGGGTTTTGATACCCAATAAATCTTGAACAATGATATTAAACAGTGTCAGATTATGTTAAACAAAATCGAATGAAGCACACAATCATAAAGTAGTAAAAAACATGATTCAATTGTTCACCCAGTTCGGCCAAGCTAATTTGGGGGACTTTGAGGCTAGCCCATCACTATGTACAAAATAACCTCACAAGATAGTACACTAATTAAGAAACCTAAATCAGAAACTAGGCTTGGTCACTGATTCACAAGGATCTCACAAATCAACACCACAATCTACACAGGAACAAGAAACTCACCACCTACCACTATACAGATTTTCACTATTATTCCAGACCTAAAAACACTGTAGCAAAAGGATTTTCACAAGGTTACAACAACTAGATTAGGATCCCTTGAGAGATCACAAGATCATCAGAAAAAGAAGAAGATAAAAAATAGAAGAACTAGAGGGAAAAAAAGGGAACTTGACAAACCAAAAGAATGAGAAAATGAGAGTCCCCCACAAGCCATATTACCTTGAGAATAAATCACGGCCATTGATCAAAATGAGTTGTCCAGATCTTTTTGTAACTAACACAATCCAAGTCAAGCCAAGACAACCAATTATGGTTTGCCACATGGCCTTTCACATCCAACTAAGTTGCCAACAAGAAAGACTATTTTATCCTTAAGGTTTAATTAAGAAGCATGATTTTACACAAGCGTATCTCTTTATTCCTTCTAACTCTAGAGGTGTGGTCAATGTCCATCTCCCTTCTGTCCTTGATGTTTATTCTAATAAATTAGGGTTGTAAAATCCAACCCCCCATTGGGACTAGGGCGAGGCCAAAAAATAAACCCAGTGTCAGATGGTGATTTGATAATAAAAAAAAATGTGATTGAAAATTATTCATTCATTAGAGCTCACACTCTAGAAAATTATAGAAAAAGTTGTACTATTTGTGGAGTTCTTGAAGATTATCGAAGAAAACTGGTAGGTAAGAGGATTCTTTGATTGTAAGAGGTTAAAAGGCGAATAAAGGACAGCGTACTAAATATCTGTATTATATTATATTAAATACATGTTACAGAATTTCAATTGCTACCTATTGACAATCGATTAAGTTTTTAGATATTTAGTATCTCACATAAATATATGGTGGTGCTTTTGATCCAAATTCCAACCGTTACATACAATGGCGTAGTCATTTACCTAGCAAAAGTTTAGGTAATTATGAGAATTAATGTTATTTAGTATCGACGGTGTTATAACACTAGTCTAATTGACACTAATTGTCATTAAATGAAATATTTAAATGAATCACATAATTGAACATTTAATTGAACATATGACATAATGTGACATAAACTGGAGCTCTAGCACCACTGATGCTATATAGTATTATTAAATTATGAATTGGCATGATCTACAAACATGTGAGAATTTTATAGGATTGACGTCATATTGTAAGGATTCTACTTATTGATTTTCAAATATCACTATTTAATAACTCAGTTAACGAGGACAAATAAGAATTCTCATTTGAATGAACAATGAAAAGTTGAGAACATATTCAAGAAGCTTTATATTTTTAAAGAGTATATCTACAATATAAAGAGCGTCTATAAATTTAAAGAGTCAAAATTTTTAAGTATTTTAATAGGCTCTTTATATTTAACACTTAATTTTACTAGTTCCAAAAAAATATTTATTATTTTTTAATATATTTCATTTTCACTAGCTTCCCTCCAAATTATTATATTATTTTTCTTCATTGAAAATTAAAATACATTGAATACATTTAATTATAGAAAATGAATTTGACTTTCCAAATTTGGAGAACCAAACTCACATTTTAAATAAAAATGTTAATTTAAAAAATCTTTTGGAGTATAATTTCAAGGGTTGACTTTTAAAATAGAGAATATTTTATATTTAAAGAACCTTTTGGAGATATTCTAAGAAGAACAAAAGCATAAACATACCGCAGCCCCATTACTATTCATTTCAATGGGATCACATAACTTTGTCATTTTCAATTATGCAATAGAATGAGGCTTGGGTTGTGTGATAATGGATCATGCTAAGGTAGTTTCCTATACTTCGAGACAAGTGAAACGTTATAAGTAATACAAATTATGATAAAGAACTGGCCATTAAAGTGCATACTTTGAAGATATAGTCAGATTAACTCAAGGCACGTACATATATAGACGGATTGTAAGAGCTCGAAGTAATTTTTTTCCCTTAGAATGAGTTGAATATAAAGCAATAAAGATGGTTTTAACTAATTAAGGATTGTGATTGCAACATTCACTACCAGCTACGGAAAAGTAAATGTTGTTGACCCCAAAAAACGTACCAATGATGTGGTCAACAAATCCCAAGGCCTTTAACGTTCACGCCAGCTGGATTTTTACACACTTGGACAAATTGTTGTCACACGTGGCCTTTTTCAGGAAGAGTAGAGTTGGCCGCGCACACTCTAACGGTCAAGTCAATTGATGAAGTAGCTTTGAGTGTGAGAGAACTTTAAACGTGAAGCTGCACGTAAAATGGGGGTCGATTTTGGGATAGAAAAGTAAAATTTGTGTGGTAAGAATATAGAGTTGAGAGACTAAACTCACATTACCTTTGAATGAGACTGAGTGTAAGCTTTTATATATGGGCAAAATGAATGGGGTCCGCTGGATGATAGTGCACATGGCCTCATCCAAACGACTGCCCCCTCTTGTCACGTATATCAATCAATTATAGTTTCAAATGCTAAGACCACTTTTGTGTTCATAACGTCTAGCTTGACCGTTAGACTTGACTAAATAGGATGGCGGCGATAGTGGCATGAGTTGTCTTGCCAATTCCCATGGCATGAGATCTATTCAAGATTTTGTCACCGCCTTGTCCTGGGTCGACTCTTGCAATGGGTTCTGCGTATAAATAGGGTCGGTCCAGGTTTTCTATATAGGGAAAAGTGGGTCATTCACACCTGAAACGGTTCACTTGCATATAGTTGGGTTGTCCTATGCCAGTGTATGAGGCATGGGCCCACGAGCTATTCGCTACGTAGGCTAATTGGGCCGATGCATGGGTCCTAGTTTTTCAAGGTATAACAACGGTATCTAAAGTCCATGTATAATTATTCATATAATGCATAGACTTTTGACTTTGCAGAAAAGCTTAGAGTGGATGTTGAGCCTCTTTGAAAATTGGAGCCTATGACAAAGCTGAATGATTCAAGGTGAGGCCCTTAGAGCAAGCGTCAAGCCTCTTTGATAATTGGAGCCTATAATTATTCGAGGCGAGGCCCTTGGAACATACGTCGAGCCTCTTTGATAATTGGAACATGTGATAAGGCTACATGATTCGAAGCGAGGCCCTTGGAGCAGGCATCGAGCCTCTTTGATAATTGGAGCATGTGATAAGGCTGAATGATTCGAGGCAAGGCCATTGGAGCAGGCGTCGGGCCTCTATGATAATTGGAACATGTGATAAAGCTAAATGATTCGTTGCGACGCCCTTGGAGTAGGCGTCTGGTCTCTTTGATAATTGGAGCCTGTGATAAGGCTAAATGATTTGAGGCGATGCCCTTGGAGTAGGTGTCGAGCCTCTTTGATAATTAAAGATTGTGATAAGGTTGAATGATTCGAGGTGAGGTCCTTGGACCAGGCGTTGAGCCTCTTTGATAAAACTAAGGTACCTCGGGTGGAGTGCTTTAATGATTTGAAAGACATGTTGATTTCCAATAAAAAAAAAATCGTGGAAGAGCTTCCAAGGTTCGTATTGCGTGCGCATTTAATGCGTAATGATGATAGCGTGTTATAGTTAAGTGAGGCTCGCGTAGTTGTGGTATCCCAGCCGAATAGCTCGTTGGCTCGGCCGCTCGACTCATCAAAAACGAGCCACGAGCCGCTCGGCTCATTTTTTTACGAGCGGCTTGTAGGCTCATCCAAATCGAGATTTTTTAAAGGCATATATTATTATTAAAACAAAATAAAAAAATAAAAAAATATATATATATAGGATGAGCTTTGACCCGTGAATAACGAGCCGAGCATCGTGACGAGCATGAGCCGAGCTCGTGGGCATGGGCCAAGCCGGGTTGACTCGGCCCATGCCACCCCTTGGCTCGCGCGATTCCATTGGGCGTGCAATCCACGACTTCATCTGAGCCCTTGGCTCGAATTTTGAGTAATGTATCAAATGAAAAGGCAGATGTGTGATCTAGATTGTAATGAGAGAAAATCCAATGGATGAGATTCACCCATCCCGTATATAAAAGGAAAAAACTCCATTTTCTTCCCTTTTTTCTTTCACTTTGCGAAATCTGAATCTCCAAGTGTTGAAAAAACTCTAAAATATTTTAGAACCTTTTTCGTCCTTTTTCTCGGCAAATGATTCTGTTTTCTCCGTCTTTCAGCATCCCAAATTATTTGTGTAAGTATCCATCATTTTTCCCATCTTTCGTCATATACACGTAAAATGGCTTCCTCTTCAAAAAATGGTGCATCTGGGGGATTTTCTAGAGTGGATGGCAATGACCTGCGTTGAAGCGGGTGTGCCTCCCATAATCGCCACTGAGAGGATTATGGAGGCTATGGGGGCTCCTAATAGTGTATGGATGATGCAAGAGAGCCCCATAGAATATATCATTAGGTGGGGGGGCCTTCTTCTGTGCGACTGATATAAAAGTGAGTGAATTGGAGACTTTTAGGGAGTGGCATAGGATACCAGACAACATTGAGATGTTAGTTCCGACCCATAAAGAGAGGGCGTGCTTTCATATGGATGGGTGCGTAGTCGTGAGCAAGATGATTCTGAGTGGGGGAATGAAATTGCCTCTCCACCTCTGTTTTAGGTATGTTCTTAGGCAGAACAATTTAGCCCCCACTCAACTAGTGCCAAATGCATTGAGCCAATTAGCAGGGGCCTTCCTTTTTTGGAAAGAGGTCACTCTTGGCGAGGATATGCCGCCCCTCATTTTTCAAACCTTTTTCAACCCCGAGCCTCAAGTGGAGGAGTGACTGTAGGAGGTGGTACTGTAGGTCACATACTCTCCCTTCAATTGGGATACTCCAACCTCCTTCAAGAACTGGAAGTCATCTTGGTTTTGTATTAGGAGTCGTTGGCAAACGATGGAGGGAGATGTGGTCCTGGAAATTACTGTGCCGACCTAGTATCATGAGTATAGTAACTTTAGCTTTAGCTAAAGTGATTTTTACCTTCTTACTATTCTTTTAATTTCTTATTTATACCTTGTGCAGCTGCAGTTGACCGATTCGAACTTGGGCCATCAGAGTGGGCAATCATCAAAGCGATATACGAGCTGTCCTCGGAGAAGATGTACTTCAAGAACGTACTTGAGAATCAGAACCTCTTTGTGACTCATCAGCTAATGGCCACCAAAGGTAACGGTTAATGGTTCGCTTCCTTGTTTGATAATTACTTTACTTCATAACTTTCTTAACTGTTCGCCTCTTCGCTTACAGGACAACATGACAAGAATGAATATGTCAAGCTAGACATGTTCCAGATGAGACGCCTTGAGAAGGTAAAGAAAAAGAAGCCCCTAAGCTCTGGTTCTTCTTCTTATAAGAATCAACAGGACGAGCTGACTTGCGTTTCCAAGATAAGCCTACCACCTCTTCCAGAGAAGAAGGGAAAAAAGAAAAAGGGAAGAGGCTGAAACTTCGTTGGAGAGGCCTCCCAAGGAAAAGTATGTGTTGTCGAAGAATACTGGGCCTGAACCTCTTCCCAAATGCCAAACCACCATTAGGGAGTCACTTCGACGACCCATTCTGGCTGAACCAATTTCCTCCGTGAAGGTCTTGGAGGCAAAAGAGGTGGCTGAGGAGGGGGGCAAGTTTGGTGAAGAAGAGGTGGGATAAGGAGGTCAGGAGTGTCCCCTCTAAGGAAATGCCCAAAATTTCTTGGTTGAAAGGTCTAATTAAATCGCCTCCACAGTAATGGAGATGTTGCCTGCTGAGGTCTAAGGGATTGCGAGTATTCAACATAAGTATTGGATTGACAAGTACTCCTTGTACGTCAAGACGTGTGATGTGATTGACATGGTGGAGGCTAGGCTCGCCCTGCATACTCGCTCTCATGGCTTCTTTTTAAATGCCCAAATGGAGGCGAGGCGACTATAGGGCCTTAATAAAGAGTACCTTCAACGGGCTGAAGATGCTGAAGATGCCCTAAGTAAAGCCAAAGATAAGACATCTTCTGCCAATGAGGCCCTTGAGGCCTCCAAGTTGAAGCAAATAGAGGCGGATTCGAGGATGGAAGCACTTTCCAAAGAAAATGATAAACTGAAGAAGGAAACCTACCTCTGCAAAGCCGAAATGAATGCTCTAACGAAGTGTGTGGAAAACTCTGACAATCTTCAAAGGATCGCTTCATCAGCCTTAGAGGTCGCCAACAAGGAGAAAGAAGAGCTGAAGGCTGGTGTTGACAAGTTGACTGTTGAGGTCACCCAGTTGGAGCAGGAGTTGAAGGGGGCATGGGAGGCAGCGATGAATGAATACGTCACCCACTTCCACAAAACGGCTGAGTATGACGGCCTCTGCCTGTATTGGAGGTGGGTTGTATACAATGAAGTCTTTGAGAGGTTTTTTGAGCTATATCCCCAGCTGGAGTTATCCACTTTAAAAGAAGAGTTTCTGGGGGATGAGCTGTCTGCTCATGCTAATGAAGAAGAAGACTCAGTAGAGGAGGTGGGTGCCTAATGGGGACCTCAGCAGGATGATGCTGCCGTTTAGACTAGGTTTTATTATTTGTAATTTTTTGTAACTTTTCTCCTTGTAATGAATTCAATTTTTCCAACAACTCTCTCTTGGTAACATTTCTTTATGTTCGTAACTGATTGACCATGGGCTCGTCATAATCAACTGAGTGAAATAACTCGTGGGCTTGCCATAATTCGTTGAACTAAATAACTTATGGGCTCACCATAATTGATTGAATTAACTAACTTATGGGCTCGCCATAATCAATTGAATTTAATAACTTATGGGCTCACCATAATTGAACTTGGATGATAGAAATTATCAGGATTTGAACAACACTTCAACTTGAACTTGAACAACATCATATGTGGGCTCGCTGCACTTCAAATTGAACAACATATGAGCTCGTCATAATTAGTTAAATTGGGTTAAGAGCCTATGAGCTCGTCATAGTTGATTTTGAACAAAATGCTCGTCACAATTATTTTAACTGGATTAACATGTGGGCTTGCCACGTTTCAACTTGAATCAACATATGAGCTCATCATAATTAATTTAACTGGATCAGCATGTGCACTTGACCCATTTCAACTTGAATCAACTTGTGAGATCGTCATAATTAATTTAACTGGATTAACATGTGGGCTCCCCACATTTCAACTTGAATCAACATATGTGCTCGTCATCAATAAAAGGGGTTGTTGAGACGACATTTGTATTAATAAAAAAACGTATACAAGCGATAATCCTGGCCTTACTGATAATACATCCTCAAATGTTCCACATTCGAGAAGTGGGGCTGTACCTTCACATCCAAGCTTTCAATTAGGAATGTCCTTGGCCTGACGTCACTTGAGATACGTAGGGGGCCTTCCCAGTTCGAACCTAGTGTGCCAACACCAGGTCCTCTGGAAGAAAGAAAAATCTCTCTGAGTACGAGATCGTCCCTTCTGAACGATTTCTTCTTGACCTTAGCATTGTAGTATCTCACCATTTTTCTATGGTAGGATGCCAGCTTTATTATCAAATCATCTATCCTTCTTCTAGGAAATCAAGCTCGCACCACCTTATCTCATCATTGGATATTCCGTTGAAGTGCAGGCGACGAGGTGAAAGAAGACCAACTTCGACCAGGCTCATGGCCTCAGCCCCATATGCCATGGAGAAATGCAGATCGCTCATGACACATAGGGGTGCTCGTCCATCACACTCCTTTCAAAATATCAAGTTTTTTTTCAAAAGGTGTTTGATAGTCATGTTAACTGCCTCAACCTGGCCATTTTCCTAGGGATGATGAGGAGAGGAAAAATGCTTCTTGATACCTAATTCGTCACATAAGTCTCTAAACCTCTTATTGTCGAACTGCCGTCCATTGTATGTTACGAGTGAGTGGGAAATCTCGAATAAACAGATGATATTTTTCCAGATGAATTTGGAAGTATTTGCTTCAGTTATTTTTCGTAAGGGTTCTGCCTCGACCCACTTGGTGAAGTAATCAATGGCGACAATTGTATAGCTCGCACTTTCCTTTCCTTTTGGCATGGGGCTTATTAGATCTACCCCCACTTGGCGAATGGCCAGAGGCTGGATACTACAGTCAGTTCTTGCGATGGTTGTCTTTGAATCGAGAAAAAAACTAAGAAAAACTTTCTGAGCCAATGTTGGGCCTCCTTTGTGCGCCATAAATTACTTCATGGATCTCTCGTAAGACATAATTGGCTTTTTCCCCTTCAGTGCATCGTAAGAGTTGGGATGTGAAGCCTCTTTTGTAAAGTATTTCATCTTGGAGCACATAGTGGACAGCTCTGTGTCTGAGTTTGTGGCTTCTTCTTTATTCTTCGGCAATGCGTGATCTTTGAGGTAAGTTATTATAGGTTGCATCTATTGTGGGGTTTCCTCAACCCACATTATCTCTTCTACTTTGGTTATGGAAGGTTTATGAAGGTATTCAACTGGTACAATCTTAAGTAGCTCTGTATCCTTTCAGTTGACCAATTTTGATAGGGCATCCGCATGCAGATTCTTCGTTCTTGGTATCTGGGTCAGCTCAAATTTCTCAAAGTAGCGGAGTAGGTCCAAAACCTTCCTCAAGTATACTGCCATACCTTTATCTTTGGCTGTGAAGCTACCGTTGACTTGGATTACCACTAGCTGTGAGTCACTACAAACTGCTAGGTTCTTAACCTACATTTCTTTGGACAGTCTGAGGCCTGCTAGAAGCATCTTGTACTTAGCTGAGTTGTTGGAAGCCTTAAAACCAAACCTCACCTTACAATTAAGCATGTGGCCTTCTAGGCTCTCCAACAATATACCAGCCCTAGAGTCCGTTTCTTCAGAAGACTCATCAACAAACAACTTCCAGGCTAGGAGGTCTACTGGTTCCATTGCCACATTGATGTTCGTTGCCTCTGTGAATTCCGCTATAAAATCTGCTACCATTTGTCCCTTAATTTAGTTTCTTGGTTGATACAAGATGTCGAATTCGCTTAACTCCACGGTCCATTTCATTAGCCTTCTTGAAGCATCCAATTTTTGAAGCACCTGCTTGAGGAAAAGGCTCATCAATGGGCCAGAAAGTAGGGCATCAGCTTCCTAGAGGCTATCATAAAGGATAAAGCAAGTTTATCCATATCCATATAACGTGATTTAGTTGGTAGCAGGGCTTTGCTTACATAGTAAACGGGTAGTTGCATGCCACTTTCTTCCCTTACCAGTACTAAACTCGTTCCCTCCGCACTTACGGCCAAATATAGGAACAGTGCTTTTCCATCTTTGGGCTTTGAGAAGAGGGGGCTTGCCCCAAGTGCTTCTTCAACTCTTGGAAAGCCTCTTGGCACTCCTCGTGCCACTGAAATCTTTTTCCTCACTTCAGAACTTTGAAGAACACCGGTTGCTTTGGAAATGAAGCGGTTTAGTACTGCTAGATGACCCGTCAAGCATTGTACTTCATTGGGCTTGCTAAGGGATTTCATATTCTGCGGGGCCTTAATTTTGTCAAGGTTAGACTCAATGCCTCACTAGTTGACCATGTAACCCAAGAATTTTCCTGAAGTAACATCGAAAGCAAATTTCAAAGGGTACAGCTTCATTCAGTACTTCCTTGAGATTTTGAAGGTGGCTTCCAGGTGTTCGACGTGGTTCACAGTCTTGAAACTTTTCACTAGCATGTCGTCAACATACACTTCCATCGTTTTGCCTATGAGGTCGGCAAATATCTTGTTAACCAAATGCTAATAAGTAGCCTCAGCATTTTTCAGACCAAAATGCATCACTTTCTAACAATAAAGGTCTTTATCGGTGATAAATGAGTGTTCTCCTCATCAGCCGGATATATGGAGAATTGATTGTACCTTGAGTACGCATCCATGAAACTCAAGAGCTCGTGACCTGTACTGGAGTCGACTAACTGGTCGATCTTTGGAAGCGAAAAACTGTCTTTTGGGCATACTTGGTTGAGGTTGCAAAAAGGCTATGCAAACTCTCCATTTGCCGTTAGGCTTCTTTACTAAGACTGGATTAGAGATCCATTTTGGGTATACTGCCTCCCTGATGAACCCATTGGATATGAGCCTTTGCATTTCTTCTTTCAAAGCCCCATATCTCTCCGCGTTCAAGGTTCTCCTTTTTTTCCTATGAGGGTTGAACTTGAGGTCGACGTTAAGATGCGGCAGCTAACCTCAGGGTTTATGCCCACCATATCTTCGTGCTTCCATGCAAACAATATCCTCGTGCTTTTGAGTCTCGTCTTTTCTTTTAACTTAAGTTCCTTCCCTACCTGTAGCACCTTTGTAGGGTCATTTGGATATGCTGAGAAAGATTCAAGTTCCTCCACTAAGATTGCTTATGAGTTTGATTCGGTGACCCTAGGTTCTAAATCCACATTGATGACCCTTTCTTCCGAGGCATCTATCATATTGACGTCTCTCCATTTTTTAGGGGTAGGACCTTCTTTATGTGCGTCAACCATTTCAACGTCCACCAGGACCATATTGACACTGCGGGGCTCGAATTTTCTCAAGATGCTAAGGTAGCATTTTCTCGAGCCCATTTGGTCTCCTTATATTGTAGCAATTCCTGTTTCAGTGGAAAATTTCATACACATGTGGTGTATGGACGTAAGAACTCCAAGCTCTTTCCACGGGCCGACCTAACACTCCATGGTAAGCAGATCAGTGATCTACAACGAGGAATTTCATGAAGTGTTGAGCCATAAGTGGGGGTTCTCCCATTTCCACCGCTAGTGTGATCCTCCCCCTAAGAACGCTTCTATCGCTAGTGAAACCATATAATGGGACGGTCATGGGGTGAACTCATGATCTACCATCATTTTGTCAAAGGTGGTTCCAAATAAGATATTAACTAAACTTTCATTGTCTACCAACATGCACTTAAGCCCATTTCTGGCCACGACAGATCGTACCACCAAAGCGTCGTAATGGGGATAATGAACCCAATGGTGTCTTCTTGTGAAAAGGTTATTGGTGGAATGCTTCCAGCTCCACGAATGGTACTATTGACTAAGTAGTTCTTCATGGGAGGATCTTTTGCTTCCCTAGCATAATTTCTCTAAGCATTTTTGGACTCCCCTCCTACATGTGGTCTACCAATAATGGTGTCAATTTCCCATATGGGGACATTATCTACAATGGGTGGAAATTCTCTCCTAGGCCTTTGTCCACCTCTTGTCCTATTTATTTTCTCCTCGCGCTCCCGTCGAGGAGATTCATTTATGTGGTATCGCCTATCCTCATCACGCCTAGGTTTCCTCTCATACCTCGGCTGAGGCACGTTCATTTATGCCTGATGGGTGTTTCTTCTCTCAAGATGGGGACCTATTGGTTCTTTATGATATGACCTTGATAGACAGTTCTTTATCTTGTGGCTGTTGGTTCGATGGTAGGTGCACTATTGCATGTCCCTATGCTCCATGTTTCTCCCTTACCTTTTTCCCTAGATTGATTCGACAGTCTTTAAGCTTCAGCTCCGACATCTTTATATGCCAAGGATGGCACTACATTTAACATAACAGTAGCTAATGCTTGGCCTGAGATGTGGGTGATTATATGTTCCGCTTACGTCCATTGCTGGTCTACCAAGTATGATACGGGACCTCGTCGCTATCTTTGAGGTAGTGGGAGTCCTAGTAAAGTTTTATTGCTGTGGTCAATCAGCTTCTCGTTGACAATCTCGCTTCTTATCATTGCCACCTAGGCATCATAAGAGGTAAGATTTTGGTTTCGAACATCCCTCCAAAATAGAGTGTTCATGTTGAGGCCTCCCCTTAGAGTAGAAAAGGCCTCTTTATCTGTAACCTACTCACAATAAGTCATCTCATCTGTGAAGCGGGCCAGTAGCTTTTCAAAGTTTTACCTGTTTACTGCATCATGTCCTACAAATGGATGGGGGCTTCCCCTTGTTTGCTAGACAAGTATTGGTTCAAAAAGGCCTTTTTGAGGTTTGGCCAGCTCCTAATGCTGCAGGCTGGGATACGGTTGTACCAAAATTTTATGGCCTCTATTAATGTAAGATGGAAAGCTCTGCATTTAGCGCTGATAAGGCCCCTCGCAAAGACATGCAGATCTTGTAATTGTTAAGGTGCTTCATCATATCATCATTTTCCTCGTATTTGGGTATCTTAAGGGGCACAAAATGGTTAGGAACTGGGTGCTTCTCAACTTTTGGGAGAAGGGTGACTTTCGTCATCGTCATCTAACGCAAAGGACCTGTATGAACCATCAGAATCATCTTCCTCTGCTTGATAACGAGGGGGTCGCGACTCTTCCGTTTGGCTCCTTAAGTCCGCCTCATCTCTTCTCTTTCGCTTAATTTTAGGTAGAGAGGGGGGACCCCCTTGAGGTTCATATCTTGGATTTCGTTCTGGCTCTCTTTGTACGGAAGGCATCTGGTGTGACCTATTTCTAGGCCTTGATGGTCCAATTCAATCAAACACACTGGTGGATCTTTATGGTTCATGTTCTTGAGGATTTTGCTGGGCCATGTTTCTCATATTTGCAGCCATCTCCCCTACTTGCCTAGCCAAACATGTTGTGGTACCGCCTCGCCTGTATCGGTCATAGGGGTGACACATGTTTACATTTGTTCAGAGGACCTCCTCTTTAGAAGCCTCATATTGTCTCATTCTACCTTGCGATTTGTAGTGGCTAGAACTCATAGCGTGTGTTGGGCTTCGAGCTAAAGATAGGCGTTTTCTCTTTGCAGTGGTTCTTTCTTCAAGAATCAAACATTTCTTCAAGGCTATACTTTAGATGGCTTTTAACCACATGGATGTTCGTGGTTATAGTGTCGAGTTTTCTACAAACGATGACAATCTGTTGAACCAAAAAACGTACCAATGATGTGGCCAACAGATCACAAGGCCTCTCATGTCTACACAAGATGGATACATGTACACTTGGACAAATCGTTAGTCACATGTGGCCTTTTACGGGAAGGGTGGAGTTGGCAACGTGAACTCCGACGGTCAAATCAGTTGGTGAAGTAGCTTTGAGTGTGGGAGAGCTTTAAATGTGAACCTCCAATATAAAAAGAGGGTCGGCTTTGGGGTGGAAAATTAAAATTTGTGTGGCAAGAATATATCTTTAAGAGTTTAAACTTGCATTACATTTGAGTGACATTAAGTATGAGCTTTTATACTTAGACAAAATGAATGGGGTCCCTTAGATGATAGTGCACGTGGCCTCATCCAAACAACTTCCCTCCTCTTGTCACTTATATCAATCAATCATAGCCTTAAATACTAAGATCACTTTTGTGTCCATAAAGTCTAGCTTGACCTTTAGACTTGACTAAATAGGATGGCGACGACGACGGTGGCAGTAAGTCATTTTGTCAATTCCCATAGCACGAGATCTGTTCAAGATCTTGTCATCACCTGGGTCGGTTCTTGCAATGAGGTCTTTGTGTAAACATGATCGGACCAGGTTTTCTATATAGGGGAAAGCGGGTCGTTCACACCTGAAGCAGTTCGCCTACGTATAGCTAGGTTGTCCTATGCCAGTGTATAGGGCATGGGCCCTTGAGCTGTTCGCCATGTAAGCTAATTGGGCACATGCATTGGTCCTAGTTTTTCAAGGCGTAACAAATATAACTACCAATACTTAAAAAAGAAGTAATAACGACTCTTGTTAGAGATAGGGATCATTTGAAACTCGAGATAATATGAGTTATCTTCATATGAAGCTCCATATTTGAAGGGTAGGCTGTGTGTGGCTGAACAAGTTGAGAAGAGGCACATTTTATATTCTATATACAGCTTCTCTAAGGAGCACCAAGACATGTAAGAATTTGAAATTCACATTTTGGAGGATGACGATGAAGAGAGACATAATTAAGTTTGGTTAGAGGTGTCTAATGTGTCAATGAATGAAGATAGAGAATTCATGACTTTCCGGACTTTTAAATCCGCTACAAATCTGAATGTCCAAATAAGAACATATTTGGATAACATGTTGGGTTTTCCCATAGACAATTAAAGGAAAAGATTGCTATATATGGGTCATTGTTAATACATTGACCAAGTCAGCTTACTTCTTACTTGTAAGAATTATTCTTTTTGGTTTAAGTTGGTTCAAATATAAGTGAAGTGAAGTTCTAACTATAAAGATTATCAGTTATGTAATGATATCAAAGGTTTACATCAAGAGCTAGGGGAGACTCTTTCTTTTCTATATATCAGTCTAATAATTTTTTATTTTTTGCCTTCAAAATTAAGCCCCTGTTTGTCATCCATTTTATCAAATATTATTTGTTATAGTAAACAATGTCCACTACATATTAACTTAAGAAAATATTCTACACACAAATCAATAAAATTACTTTAGTTTTCAACTACACATTCTTCAAAAAATACTATTCAAAACTCTATTTATTCTCCCAAAATGAAAGACAAACAAGCACTAAATGAGCAGACCTTGCCCCCCTCCCTACACCCCTGAGTCATTACAAGAAAGTTACATTTTTTTCCTACAAAATTTCCATTAACAAATTGAGATTTGTAGACGGAGTTCACTTTTCTCTACAAAAACGATGTTTTGTAGGATTACGATTTACTTCAAAATTTTCAATAAATTTGACGGTTAAGATAGTCTTTTGCCAACTAAAAAATTTGGCGTATTCGTAGCCTAATAATTAACGGAAAAAATTTCAATCTTCTATTTATATTTTTAGCAGAAAAATATTTGATATATTTGTAGGTTGAGATGGTTATGGGTTAAAACCCGACCCTACCCATTTCCATTGAAAAAAAAAAAACAATTGAAACCCAATCTCATTATTCCTCCTGCTTCAGTACCCATCAGTTGGTGTCGTTCCTCTCCTTCAGTTTGTGACTGTCATTCATCTCCTCGCCAGTTCAGTTGCCAAATCTCCAGCTATAACGCTCCTACGATTGGATCAGGTGTGGAACTTGTAATTATTACTGCTGCCTCTCTAATTCTTTTCTTCTTCTGCCCTTTACTTTACTCCGGAATTTGTCTCTGTCAATTTAAAACTTATACCATTAAGCATAGTTTTGCAGTGTTCCGGGTTTCATTGCATCCAGCAGTTCATAGAGTTGTGGCATTAGGAACTCTCTGTGCCATTGAAATCAAAGCTGAAGGCAGTGATGTTGGGTAATTATTTCTAGATTTTAAATTGTTCTCTTTCATTCTTGTTGTTTTTCCAACATTTGTGAATTTTGGTAGTTTGGTCAACAGAAAATGGGCAGGTTTAAAGAATTTTAGGCCTTTTTTGATTCACTGCAAGATGAGACAGGCTAAAAGCTCAGAGGAGGAATTTTTTTATTTCTCAACGATTAATTTAGGCCATCTCCAGTAGCAACACCAAAGCACCAAATTTCACCAAAATTTAGTGCAAAAGTGCTCCAATGTGGCACCAAGTCCAATTTGCCCCCTTTTTTCATTTGCCAAAAGAATTGTTGGAGGTATTTGTGTCATCACTGTTATATAATTATTAATACAATTATTATTATTATTATTATTATTATTTGCATTTTTACAATTATTATTATTTGCTCGTCATAGACAAATCAAGGATAAAGAGGCTCACATTGCACTTTGAAATGCATTAATCCATCATTTGTGGGAAGAACATGCGAATTCCGAAAATTAAATTGCAATGATATTTCGATTTCATAATATCATAATATTCAAATTCGAAA
>CAIGRN010160654.1:0-20559 GCA_903798345.1 Fraxinus anomala | reverse complement strand
GACCAGGGTACAAGAGTTGTCATACTGGTGCCCACAAATAGTCAAATTCCAAACCTTGTAAGAGGCAGGAATCGAACCCTCACACTGCTACTGCCAGCTCAGCAGAGACTACCTCACTCTTATCCTTTGCACCACTGAGCTAAGCCAAATTACGTCACCAAAATGGGGATGGATATTTATATTTTCATGCACATGCACATAAATGATAAACGTTAGCTAAATAGGAGCATTTTTTCAACCATCAAATAAAATAATAATAATAATAATCTAATGAAAAATCAAGCATGAGCTAGTATCATAAAAATGAATCATGTGCTTTTCTTCTAGAAAAAGCACTTCAATTTCATAAATTTCACATGTAAATTGTATCTCTTCATGAGATTAGATTGTACGATATACTTTTAGAATGATCACATTTGGAGTATTAAGTTATCAAATAAAATACAAACATAATATAAAATTTTAATATATCTAAATTTGGGGTTCTTCAAGACCAACATTTTTTTAATTACTCATATATATATATATATATATATATATAGTATTGTGTTTCTTCATAAGCAACAATACAATTACGAATTGATTCAATAATAAATAATTAAACATAAAAAGAATAAAAATGTGTATTGATTATGGAACCGTTGACCTCAAAAAATGCGTCAACAAAATCCCTTCTATCTCCTCTCCAAGTAAATATCACTTGTACACTGGAACATCCAATTAGAAGGCAAATGTCGTTGGTCGAGAAAAGCTCCGTCGACTGTTTGTACTCCGACGGTCAAGTCAACTGTCGAACGAGAGAGAGAGAGAGGGGATTTGGTTAGTGTTAGAGAACATACATTATGAATTGAATTACATATATATAGAGGAAAACGTAAATAGGCCACGTGGGTAATGGGCCGAGCACAAGATGCAAATCATTTAGTTTAATAAGCTCAATCTAATGAATAGTCGATACCACGTAATTTATAAGTGTAACAATATTCCCCTAAGTTCGAATTGTATATTCACGTGTGGATCGGACTTTGAAATATAAGCCGTCAAGTAGACGAGGTTTTGCAGATTGCCTCACAAATATGAATAGCTCCAATAAGCAAGAACTTACAAACTACTTCGAAAATATGTATCGAACCCAAAATATGTGAGGACTTGTGAATTACCTCGAAAGTATCTATGCAAGCTTGAATAAACGAGGGCTTACAGATTACCTCGAAAAATGTTGCAATAATTTGTGAAAATTTCGATTGCATTTTCTCTCTAATATGAACTAAATCAATCTGTAATACATTACAATATGTCCATTGCACATATACAAAATTAAATTGGGATCCATTTGCCCCTCAACTTTCTCATGACAATAAAGTGAATAATGATATATCATATTTCTCCGAGATATAATATGCAAAAAGCCTATGATGTATCATAACATGTTATATGCTTGCACAACTTAGTGTAATAATAGTGCTATAGTGAAACAAGTAACATGTTGATAATGTAGATAATGTGATAAACATACTTTACAACAACAATATAATGCATATGCTAGTAGCAATAATGTAATAATACTAATATACTAGTATCACATTAGTCCCCTAAGTCTAGTATAGATATTCATATAATGCATGGACTCTTAGATAGAAGCGATGCTTTGGACATGAGTAGCAGAGAATGTTCTGAATGGAAGTTGCCGTGTTAAGCTGACATCATTACATGAGGGTGTCACATCCATGTCAAGAGCTTCCTCCATTGTGTTTAATCCAGCCACAAAAAGCACCATCTTCGATGGAATTAGAGGACACCACTGTGGGGGTGTCATGCGCTTCGCCTATCAAAGTTGACATCCTTGAAAGAGGTGACCTCGTGGGAGGTATCACGCACCTTATCAAGGGCTTTCTCCATGGTGAATGGTACATCCATGGAGAGCATCTTCGAGGGAATCAGAGGCGACCTCTGTGGGGGTGTTTGCGCCTCTCTGCTCGAAGTGGACATCCTTGGAAGAGGTGATCTCGTGGGAGTTATTATTCCCACGATTGAACGTCAATGGTGGGGGATAAAGTTAAAAAAAAAATCGTCTATATGACAATACCACACATTGCAACGTTAGTGATGTACATTATATCTCTTGCTTGCTGTGGGTAGAGATAATTTCTGTTCAAAACTAAGAGAACACCAACGTTTTCTATGAACGAAAACGAGATTTTTCTTATTCACTTAATTGATTAAAATTTCGTGTCTTTCTTTGTATGGAAGATAAATTACTCTTTCTATCTCAACTTAATTAGAGATTCATAAGCAAAAAGATGAATAAGTTTTGCTAACTCAATTGGCTAGAACTTTGCGTTCATAATATGTTGCGAACTGGAGAGAAAATTGAAGAAAATATAAAGAGTCAATAGACTTGTGTTTACTTTATTGAGAACAAAAGTCAAAAACTCTATACTTATAGGTAAAAACTACGGTTATAGAGATACAACTGTCATAATAATTAGACGGTAAGAATACACTAATCATCCACTAATTAGTATTCAATGTACAACAAAATATAGGATTTCAAGAACTCATAATTCAAAGATTTGACAATTAAACCAACAGTCAAATAGAATAAACTACATTTTTTCAGCTGCCTCATTTCTTTGTACTCTCAAATTCAAGCAGCTCCATATTCTACTTTCAATTCAATACAACCATCTTCAATTTTGACAGTCTCAATCGAAAAATAAACTAAAACCTTATTTATTATACTTTCAAACCGTGCATACCATAGATTTACTGAACATCCAAAATTGATTCGGTTGTTGAAGAATAAAAAGTATCCTTCATCAAACATATTAATACTGAACAGCAATTCCCACCAAGCTTAACAGTCAATGGCAATGCATCCTTGAGAAATGGTAGAAGTATCATCTTTGCTTACAAATGGATCTATCTTCACCCAAACAAGAGAGAAAACCGATGCCAAAAGTACAGACCATAAAATAACAATGGTTGGAGTCCGATTTTGTCGCCCCATGAGACCTTTAAGGAATGGATAGAGATGAAGTATCACCCAGAATGCAAAGAAAACCTTGCCGAATAAAGGTCCCCATGCTTCATATCCCTTGTTTAAGGCATCGGAAAATCCAGCAACTACACCAACCATGTTTATAATGAGAATTGATGTTGGAGGGATCAAAACAGTTGTCCATTTAATGATGTAGAGCTCCCCAAACTCTCCATCGTCTGATGCTTTGGCAGTAACGGTAAAGTTTGTGTCTAGTCCAGCAAGCATTTTCAGGAAACCTTGGAATACAGCAAAGAGATGGGCTGAGACGCCTCCAATAACCCAAAACTGCTCGTTACGCCACCAATCCTCAATGCTTACGCCACTCCACCTCAACTCGAGGACACTGGTGACAATGATGGAACAAAAGAGCCCAAGGAACAGTACACTTGCAAGATTTGACAGCTATATGAAGATAACGAAATAGTTTTGAGTTAGTTGCAAACATAAATGAACAAGAAAATTTGGTGAATCCAGCAAAACCAGTTGGAAGGCAAAAGAAAATACCGTTGGAATAATGAACTTCCCAGTTAGAAGGCATATGGCAGGTATCAAGCAATATGCAATTAGTGGAAGAGATGTGAAAGGATAGACTATGGTGTTGATATATGCAAGCCTTTGGAGCCATTTGAGGCGGCCACCACCAAATCCATACCACAGAGGACAATGTCTACTCAAGAAAATCTCAACTGATCCCAGGGCCCATCGAAGCACCTGGTGCAGCCTATCAGACAAGTTGATTGGTGCTGATCCCTTGAATGCAGGCCTTAAGGGCATGCAGTAAATTGATCTCCATCCACGGCAGTGCATCTTGAACCCCGTCAAGATATCCTCTGTAACTGATCCATATATCCAGCCAATCTAAGAAAGAAAAACACCAAATTTTGAGTAGATTTAGGACTTGAAAACAATTTTTCTTCAAGAGAAACCTAATATGCTCCAAAATTTCCCCATTTTTCCTATTGTGTTTCAAAGGACAGAAAAATAAGTTGTACTATAGAAACAAGATGAACTTTCTGACCTCTTTACCCCATGAAGTCTTTTCCTCATACCCACAGCTGATGACCTGGATTGCTTCTTTAATTAGCATTGATGGATTGGCAGACTCGGGCATTCCTCCATTTTCCATTAGTGTGGACTCAATAAAAACAGTAGACAATCCAAAAGTTTTCTCAAAGCTCATCTGAGAGATGATCAGTGACCTTTCATTGTCATCATAACCTACATACATCACCATATAGATGCATCTTAATTTTCAAAAGATTCCGTATTCAATGACCAATTATCTGATTATCTTGGGGGCAACAAACTTACTTTCGATCTCCCTAAGGTTAAAGATGGCTGCATTAAGATCTTCCCTTTTTGCATCACGGTAAACCTCTGCGAGATCTTTCTCTTTTGCAGGCTTCTTGCGTCGACAGCAACAACAGCAGCTGGTGCACCACGAGCAAGATGAAGTCTTGGGTAAGCTGGGCAAATTGGGAGGCCCATAACCATAAAGAGCTTGCCTATTGAAGACACAACCTGTCCCAACATAAACCGGTCCTTGAATGCCATCCAACCCTTTCATGTTAACCTGAAACCAGAAGATAGTTACTGAGAGTCCAATAATGATTTCAACTGATGCTGAAACTCAAATCTTGATCAAATTGATACTTCTTAGGTACTTCATAAATAATAGTCTTTCGAAGGCTGCATGGAGGATGTAATGGACAAATTTCAAGTTTATAGTAACATAAATAGAGCAAGGAATCTTACATCAAAGAAAACTGTGTTGCGATTGGCATATCTGTCGCTCTTATCAATTCCATCAAACCTCTGAGGAAACTGCACATAACATACATCTCGGCCCACTTGAGGATCCATCAAGAAACACATTGCCTCTCGAATTGCCTTGCTATTGTTAACGTAGTGATCACAGTCAAGGTTGAGAATATAAGGTGCATTTGTGAGAACAGCAGACACTCTTACCTACAAGAAAATATATACATCATTTACAACTCTAATAAGATTCATATAGAGGTAGCCTGTTACTATAATAGTGTAGATGGCTATATACCAGAGCATTTTCAGCACCGGCCTTTTTGTGATGTTGATAGCCAGGTCTCTTCTCTCTTGAGACATAAACCAATCGAGGGAGCTCATTTCCCTCTATGTCATGGGCACCACTATGGCCTAAAAACACCTGAAAATGATACAACCAAAGCCATATAATTTCTGACCTGTGATGAATTAAGAAATAAATAAACTGAATAACGGAAGCAAGAATACTGTAGTTACTAAAGTAAACCTGAATCATGCCAGGGTGGTCACGGGTGTTATTTCCAGGCCAAGGGGTTCCATCTGCCATGGTCCAGCCCTCATCTGGTGTTTTTTGCGCCTTTGCTACTAAAGCATTTATGCGCACTTTGTACTCTTCATAATCTCTCTGTAACTCAAGCAAATAAATAATAATGAGATTTATACTTTGATATTCAAATACAATTAGTTGAGTTACTAATTTATCGTGGCAAAGAATCCTAATATTATTGTAAGTGATTATGGTTGCATAATTACTTTCATTGCTCTGCGTTCTTTAACGAAAGAAGGCTGTATTTTATCCTTCAAGTAATCAATCTTCTGTGAGAAGTAGAACTCAGGTGCACGTGGTTCGATATTAAACTTCTTGCTGAAAGGAACCCATTTTTTTGCAAATTCAGCAGTTTCAACAAGTGACTCAAATGAAAGCATCGCTGCACCATCATCAGAAACATAGCACGAAACTTGATCAACAGGGTAGTCCACTGAAAGGATGGAGAGAACCGTGTTTGCCGTAATCAAAGGAGGTTCTTTCAGAGGATCGACTGTACTAACAAAGAAATCCACGGCAGCAAGTTCAGACAGTTGCCCCTCTCTTTCATACCTGATATGTCAGGAAAATTAGTTCATATCAAAATTAATATGTACCCAAACAGGGAGCTCTTATGGCATGTCTGGTACAGTGGATCAGACTACATTTGACAGGAACAAAAAAATAAAATAAAAAATCATATTCTTGTCTATTATACATACGTGTGCGCTCTATTACTGAAACCAAACATGCAATCAAAGATTCGTACCTTGCCGATAGCCTGTCAATATATGTATCCCGATTTATCGGAGACCATTTAGGGAACTGATCCAATAACCAGGAAAATGCAAACCAGATCTCACAGATGACAGAAGTGAGCCACAGAGGATAAGCACTATCAACAGGATGCGTTACTCGATAATGGATGAAAAGAGCAAGGATAATCAATCGCATTATGATCACAGTTCTGTAGGGTGCAAGTTGAGATTTCGGTATTGGAACTACTCTTGAAAGTGGCTGTGCAGCATCCACTGATCTGCATAAGTTACCTCACAATTTATGAGTTCATAATAAACAATTGATCCACGCTTTGTGTTTAATAATCTCTAAAGATTTCATCCTAATTTTCAGATAACTTACTGTGGATTTTCTTCCATCTGCTCTTCGGGTGGAATTTCAGCTTCCTTTTTATCTCTCTTTGCTGGTTTTTTCTTCTTGTTTTTCTTTTCCTTCCAACTTTCCACCCGATTCTTCCATATAGGGTTCCCAGATTCATTAATATACTCTTCATAAAAAATGTCAAAGAAGAGCAGATGAGTAAGTGAAAGTCTCCTCACAGAATAAAATACAAGAACTATCTGGAAAAAAATGATACTAATTGCTTCTACTCACCACTGTCCGCCGTAGAGACACTACTAATGTTTCTAGCATGAGTTCCATCCTGCATCGCGTCAAACAAGACAAATTCCATTAGTATAAGAAGCATTAAAATACAACTTGTTCTCATCGAGTACTCTAAAACTGACTCTGCAAATATATTTGAAACCGAATGAATGTGATTATATACATCCAACTGCAACTACAAAAAGTGTGAAACAAAAATTGTTCGATTCATACCACGGAAGGATTTAGGTGACTTCCCATTGTCATATGATTTCCTGATTCTTCTTCTGCGACAGCTGAGTTCTCTGTCCATTCTGCAAGTAAATAAGAATGAAGTCTATCCTTTTAAAAACCAGTTTAATTCACTAGGCTTCCTAACTTTGAATAACTCCTATAGACCTGTTGATCAGTTCATAGGAACCACCACGTTCTTACAGTACAGTCACACATTCACTGCGAGTTTTGCAGGTAATGTACAAATAATTAAATAAAGCAAATTAAAACATGCATTGCTAATAAAAATACAATTTAAAAGAAGTTAATTAAGTGGGTGACAAATACCATAATACGGAGTGCCACACTGAGTGCACGACTTGTGCCCTTCCCTGATTTCACTGTCCATACAGGCCTTGCAAATGGGATCATAGCACTCATGACAAGCCACAAACGCTTCCCCGTTGGAGTGGAATCCCACATGTTCACCACAAATTTTGCACATAGGAACCCCCGACTCCATCATCTTGACTTCAAAACCTGTTGCTAAATGTTATCCTTTCACCTCTCAGAAAACTGATTAGTTCTTGGGATTTATATGCATATAAAAGGGTGATATTTACGGGCAGACTATTGCTTGGAGGGTAGCAAAGGTTGTTAGAATGGCATGTGGGTTGCCGGGTTGGTGTCATATTTTTTCAGAGATAGAAGAGAAGCAATGTCTCTTTCTTAGTTGAAGATTGAAATTTTGCGGGAATTTGAAGGCAGGCTACGGTTGGCATGGGTACATCTCAACTGAGACTCAATATCTGAATCAACCATCGGACATAGCGCCATCTCACCATACAGCACATGTATATCATTATAAGTATAGTATATTCTCAAATTTTAAAAATTTCGAAGCTATTTTTTGTGTTTTTTTTATCCATAGAATATGTTTAGATTATTAAACTCAATCTTTGTTAATAACTCTGACTCGTGTTTAATTCAACATATCAAATATTTCTTGCATGTCTTAAATTACACGGTTAAAATTTGGTCCCAAGGAAAAAATGAAAAAATAATATTATAATTCAAAAAGGAACGTGGTCATTGTTTAATTTTTCTATTTTAAGGAAACTTTCCCCTCAAACCCCAGTTCTTTGATTTAAACTTATTCACAAACATTACCGTAATTCCTGATCAAAGCTGCACGAAATGTAAATGTGACCATGTACATAAAATGAACCTACAATTCATTTATTTAGAAATAAAACAACTTTATTTTACTTGGGCCCATTTGGCGTTGCTTTTACTTCATATAGAAGAGCTTTTGGAGTAAACTATTTTAATTTTTATTTGAAAACTAATTTTTAAAAGAATTTTTTATTCCAAAAGTACCTTTATAGAAAGTAACATTGGACCAGTTTTCTTTAAAATGTCTTCTAACTAAAACAAACACTTTCATAAAATTAGCTAAACAGATGCAAAAACAGCTTTCGGGTCTCAAAAACACATTTTGACTTTTCAAAAGTCAAGCCAAACAGGCTTGAGTTAAAAGAGGTGAATACAAACTTCCTCACCTCTCCTGTACTATATTCCTTTCACATAAAAATAGATTAACCCAGGAACATATTCATGGACTAGTATACAAGAATTCAATCATATCTCATACGGTACAATCTCCTCTATCTTCATGCCACAAAAAACAGCCTAACTTTCCATAATAAAACATAATGGTGTAACAGGCATCCGCAAACTTACTGTTTTACTAAAACAAAATGGCATCATAGTAGTACATTCATGACCATTATGCCCGATTGGAAGGTTGCAAGACTAACCAAGGTTGAAAATAATGTACAATATAAAATATACACGAGAGAGGCTGCATATTCATCCGGGAATTCATCCATGCACAGTTGCCTGTCTAACTTCATCCAGCAACCCACAAGTTTGTAATCCCTGCTGTGACTCACCATCTGATGAGTTTGTGCATAGCCAATTGACCTGAGCAGGCAACAGTTCAATCACAACAATATCAGTAACAATGAAAAGGAAATAAGACCCTTAAAGTTGAACGAAAGGGAAAGGCACTGAGATCTTGCCATTTTTTTTTTCTTCTTTTTTTTTTGCTCAGATTGATGTTCAAAAGGAATAACGCTATGCTACTATTCTGATCAGTATCAAAATATTTGGACCAATCCCATGCCTAACAAAAAATTTCCCTATTGGTCGTAAACTATTTTTCAAGCAGCAAGTTGGTTCCAACCTTTATGAAGCTAGGTTTTGCATCTCAACATGGGTCAGTGCACAAAAAATTTTAGTGAGGCATGCTTCCACAAGGGCACCATGACAACTTAACAGAGATTTGAAAGCTTTCTGCTGTAGAAGAGTGGAAACTGATTGTACAACAATACGATTAGAGACCAGCTTGTCCCTTTCTAAAGGTCCTCACCAACTTGCTACTCAAGAAATGTGTTGAGGAACTATGCTGCAATTTTCTCCACACCTCGTATATATTTAACACAGTCACCTAATATGATAAATTTCCCTCTCACCAAAAATTGAAATGCCATAATTGAAGTAATGCCAGCAATAATTTGAATTATTAGCTCAAACAACATTAGAGTTAGATCACTTGCCTTATGTCCACCCACTGAGCAATCGACCAGGTTCAGCTTTCTATGATTCAGATCTTGACTTTGGGAATCAGAAGGTCGAACGGTGCCTTTTGATACCCTTTCTTTGGTTAAAAGAACTTTTGGACATAAGATCAGCAAGTTCTGGTTCAATATCTATGAATGACAACTCCGCACCTCGCCACAATGCAAAGCTTGCTAACTTTCTCGACCATATCTTCATCAGGAACTACTAGACCATGATCAAAAGCTTGGTTAATAAACTGACTGATATGAGAAAGGAAATATTTCACAATCTGCTTAGTCAAGCATAAGAACCACATGATAGTACAAGAAATTTCGAACTCTAATAAATGTCCACTTCTTCTTCTTTTGGAGTATAAAATAATAAGAAGAGAAAAAAATTAAAAGTACATGTAATCAGTTAAACACGACTATATATTTGTTAGAGAAACAATAGATTGTCTAGAAAATTGCCCCCTAATTTATACTTAAAATTAGCACATGGATTCCTCTATCCTCTAAAACTCCATCCTCCACTGCCCCCAGTCACACCATGCCCTCTGCCACCTCCCCATCCAGGCCACCCGCTTACAATATCATTTGTGCTTATTGCTTGGGTATTGAAGAATATGTAATGAGGAACTTGGTTCAAAGACAATAAATACACGCAAGTACAGTTAAAATGAGAAAGAAGAGTTTTTTGCAATGAGGGTATCTAGGTCTCTTTACCACACACAGAAAAACAAAAACAAGGCTTCACTTCATGGTTAGCAAGCTTTTTCTTTTTGACAAAAAAAAAAAAACTTGTTTCATAAAGCGGAACTACATCCCTATGTAGCAACAATTGATGAATTCCTCCTACACTGACTTTATAGAAGCCTAAAGGAAAATGACTGAAATGAAATTAAAAATACTAGGCTTGGAAATTGGAATAAGAAGTGCACAGGCATAGCACTTCTGTGTTTCAACCAAAAAATAAATGTCAGTAACATCAAAGAAAATGGGACGTTCATGCTCATGAGGAAACTGCTAGCTGTGTCGGTCTATCTAATTGTAACCTCCTCAGCTCCTCCTTTATCTTACTTTGGAATGGATAATAACGAACCTGGCTTAAAATGTAAATATGAAATGGGATTGTTATTCCATACATCCCTTGTAAAGGACATATCAATTTGCACAGCAAATCAAACCAGGAGACAACAAGACACAACTCCACATTAGTGGAAAAAAGAAAGTTTTCTTATCAAGAACAATTAAAATTTATAGCAAACCCCATTAGTTTTGAAATGTTTCACAGTCAACTCCACAACCCCCTTCTACTTCATTATCAAGGAAATAGCATGGACACACCCATGCACTTGTAATGTCACTTGTATGAGTGAGGTCTCTGTATGGACAGAGAGTGAGAGAGAAGAAACCTTGGAGGAGGTAGCAACAGGGCAAGTGGCGGCGGCAGGCAGTTCCAATCATCTTGGCATCGACCTCTAACGGCTCTGTTGTATAGCTTGTTGCCAAACTGCTAAATTCCATCTTTTGATAGAGAATATCATTTAACAATGCCTGAAGAAGGAGAAATTAAAAATTTAAATTCTTTAACATAAATTCCAGAATTAGTATTTGTATTTCTTCTTTAATACTTTCTTTTAGTTACTTCTGAAAAACTTTGTTGCGTATCAATAAATTCAAAAAACAAAAAAGATACAGATTTTAAATTTTTATGATTTTTCACTTGTGTATAAATCCAAATTAAATCAGACAATAGAAGAACGAATACTTCTCTGTAATAAAAAGGAATTTAATGGCAAACTCTTTTCAAGAGAGATCTATACAGAATCCGTCAAGAATTTTTATTCGAACGCACAAAAAACAGAAAGTCGGAAATGTATCTACAAACTGAAGGAAAGGGAAAATATCCTAAAAAGTAAGAAATGCGAAATGATGAATCAAAAGACAGTAATTATCTAACAGCAGATGCAACAGTATGAGCCCACCATTTGAGACTATCTTTCGCGTCAATCTGATTGCTGATAACAGGAACTCTCCAGTACATCAATGGGCTCTGATTCTCCCTCTTTTGTCGAAAACTTCCCACGCTTCCGAAAGATAAGGCCTTGGAACTGAAGATTCATTGGCATTCCCTTCCTCTTCTTCCCCTTTTCCATCCATTTTCCGACCCAATCTTTGCAATCCGAGAATGATTTCCACAAGAATTGAATCTTTATCTTCTTCAGAGAACACAAAACCAAGATCCATGACTGAACTTAGGGACGAAGAATCAGAGTCCAAACCCGTAATGGATTTCATCAGTTGGTCACTTTTGGATCTTGTATGGACTGTTGATTGGCTTGAAATCTTTGAATTTCTTGATTATGGCAATCTGAGTTTGTTTCAGGTTCGATGAAATTGAGGGAGTGAAATGCTGAACTTATACATTAGTCACAACTAATCACTAAACTTCAAATTGCTTCAGTTTAGTCACTGAACTTATACCGTCTGTATTCCATCCATCAATTCTTAAAATCTGTTAAGTTTTTTGCTGACGTGGAGGATGGTAATCTTGCATGGCGACAAACTACGTGCCACGTCAACAAAAATATCCAACTCATATTTTACATTATTTTAAAACTAAAAGAAAAATTAAAAATTACAAAAATGAAAAATAAGACATTAAACTCAAAAACCCATAACCCGACATTTCACTTCTCGCAAACCATTTTTCCCTTCCATCCACACCATAATCACAGATAAAAATAGACGACACTTTCGGTAAATTGCTCAACCATACATCCAACAGGCTATCCGACGTTAATTCTTATTAATATCAAGCATTACAGAATCGGAAATGAAATTTGAGGAATCTCCAACCCACTAAGCAAAAACCTAAAAATGTTTTCCAACAAGGATGTGAGCCGCACAATTTGCCTCAAGCAGAACAAAGGTGCAATTTAAAGATGAAAAAATTGAAAATTATTAAAATGTATAAGCAATCAAAGTAGCCTCCTGAGCATGGGGAGCAGGTATATTCAAACAGTTCGACTCGATGCAGAAGATCATCAACTCATATGCATAGGTAAATATGAGAAGAGTGACGGCCTTCGTTGGGCTACAATCTGATCGACGCGCCGCTGAGTTATGGAAGAAGATGAAGATTTGCGTAGGGTTTTTGGAGAAGATGAAGATTTGGGACTAGGGTTCTTGAGCGATTTGGGAGAAATTGGAGGAGGTTTGGAAGTGATTTTCTGATGTCGGGTATGGGTTTTTGAGTTAAAAAAAAAAAAAAAGGAAAAAAGTGTTTGCATTAAAGTAAAAAACGTGCCCAGTCTGCAAAATATTCGGTTCATTTTTGTAATTTTTTTTTTGTTTTAAAATATGAGTTGATATTTTGGTTGACGTGGCACGCCGTTTGTCGCCACGCAATATTACCGTCCTCCACATCAGCAAAAGATTTAACAAATTTTAAGGAATGATGGATGGAGTGCAAACGGTATAATTTCAGTGAGTAAGTTGAAGCAATTTGAAGTTCTAAGTAGTCTGTGACCAATGTATAAATTCAGTGATTTTTGAAACATTTCACTCGAAATTGAGGTATATGATGGTTTCTTGAAGATTAGGAAGTAATCAGAATGAATCGAAGAGGTTTATTACAATAAAAGTTAATTGTCCCAAAACTTTGCCGGTATCTTTCATGGCTTATTGAAGTTTAAAAAATGTCACTTCCACGACAATATCTATTTGAAACCTCTAATCAAATTAACGACGTGATTATGCACGGGCGAGTGCCGTCACACCGTTATCAAATTTACACATTAGAAAACATTTTTTTACTGTTAATTAAATTTTGAAAAATATCTTCGATTGCTCATTATATTTTGATTATTCACTGAACTTTTTGATCATTAAATTTATAAAAATGACATCGAATTGTCGTTTATTAAAAATGTGTACCGCAAGCACATATGTCACTTATAAGTAATAAAAGTGGAAAAACAAGTATGAATTGTTAATTCCACGAGAAATGATTACTTAATTACACAATAGTTAAATTTGATTTAGGCAACTTACAAAAATACCCATAAAATTAGAAGTCATTTAAAAAATCATTTGAAAAATATTTTGAAAGTAAAAAATATTGTGTAAATTAAACGTCACTTTTTAATTAAAAAAAATGACATGATGTCACTTTTATAAAAATGACATATTTTTATTAAAAAGTAATGTTTGTCACTCAAAAGAGCGGCAAAAAATTTAAGAAAGTGACAAAAAAAAGAAGTAAAAAATATTCTGTAAAATTAAGTGACACAATGTTAAAAAAACTGACGCAATGTCACTCACTTTTATTAAAAAAGTGGTGTTTGTTACTTCAAAATGTGATATAAATTTTAAGAAATTGACAGAAAATAAAAATTTTTTTTTTTTGTCAAACACTTAAAAAGTGACAGAAATTCAAAAAAAGTGACGATACTTAAAAAAAAAAGTGAAAGTAATTCAAAAATGTGTCAAACACTAAAAACAATGATAAAAATTTTAAAAAGCGGCAACACAAATTCAAAAATATTACAAACACTATGGATATGCTTCACTTGTATTAGCTAATCATAAAGTATAACTTCATTTAGGAACATAACAATTTATAAGTTGAAAGTGACAAAAATTCAAACAAATTACACGTCACTTTTCATTCAAGTTGCCTACAAATAAGAATTTGACAAAAGCACGTGGCAAGAAATTTGTCCCTTACCTTCACATTAGCGTTGTGTTTCACAAATAACTCAGCTATGCCAGTTCTTTCACAAAGAGTAGCATGATGAAGTGGTGTTTGACCTTTAGCCCATGTTTGGCCCCTCATTAAATTTTTATTCATTTTTCTTTCTCCTTTTATCATACACATGTTCACTCAATAAAATAACATTATACATAAACTCAAAAATTCTCCCTACTTTTTAACCGTACATTCTTAAAAAAAAAAAAAACTATTCCAAAATCATTTTTTTTCAAATAATGAAGTTTAAACACATTAAGTAGACACCTATCCTTGCAATTCAATTTTTGAAGTTTGAACTCTACTCAATAAGAGTATAAAAGTTGTATCAAAGTAGATACAAACTCAAGAATCGCTCTCGCAACTTAGGTACAACCCTCGTAAAATATTGATTTCCTAAAGTTATTTAATTAAAAATACAATAAATACTGTGATTGAACTTCGTATATCAAGGCTCCCAAACATAAAAATTTAATACCTGACTTCGCAAAAGTATAGATATTATATGGCCACAATTATTTGTATATACGGGTGAATTGCCGGGCAAATCTCCTTTGGCAGTGAGGCTTAATGATACAGCCATTTATGGCAGTCAAGTAGCTTACTGCCGAAGAAGTAATTGCCCAGTAATGCATCCACACACTTGAACAACGCTTGATGAACAGTGTTCATTCCTCCTATCTACTTATAGCTCATGAAAAATTGTGACGTTTTGCGTGCAACGAGGATATTTACAGCATATTCTTCTATTGATTCACCAGTCTAATGATCCAATCCAGTCATTAATTGGTTATTCTGATTTACAGAAAATATTTGAATCAAGCAACTTGTGTGGATCACTTAATTAGCCTTAGTTACATTCTTTAACTTTATTACTGAAGAATCGTATTCACGCCCTTGAAAGTAAAATCTTTGCATTTACATGATTGAGGAATAAATTATTAGAACACATGAAGATCGAAAAGAGTATGTCAAAAAATAATTAAGAGATAATGAAAATGATAACACATGATAATTAACAAAAGAAAAGCTATCATGCCCCGTTTGAGGGGATTAAAATCAAATATTTAGTAAATTTTGATGAAATTTAATAAAGTGTGACTTAAAAGTTGTAAGTCCTAAGAAATAAGTGATTAAAATTAACTTTTTATTTTAATTTTAATTTCTACTAAATATGGATATGTGTGGCGATGTCATGCAATAGTCATGGAAAACTATTTTTAGCCTTTTTAGCTATCATGTTATGTTTAATACTAAAAACAATATAATTAAACAAATCAAAGTACGTGGAATGACGCTTTCAGTTTTTTTTTTTTGTAATTCATTACATAATTTTCATACGCGGTTATTTATTTATTTATTTTATATATTGTGTAATCTTGGACCTGTCACTTTGCACTCCTTATCCACCAAAGGGGGTAGAAAGTTCTCTGTTTAATTAATCTGCAAATCTTAAATGAAGCATCTTTTCTGCAAGAATATATAATTAGCATTAAATTAGAACCTTCTTTGCTAATCCAAAATTTCATCACAGCATTTGCTTGAAGAATGCATAATCTTCCCCCTCCCCTCCGAGCCCAACCTGACCCCGAGAACGAAAAATATAATTGTCAATGATGTATCCTCTCTAAACTTCCTATTTTCCAACATATATCGTATTCTGCACTTAAAACATCATATCCATAGAATTAGAGTAATGCTATTTATAACGAAGACTACCGATAGTCGCCCTATGTAACATATATTTGACAGTTTGTTATTTGATGTTTGAGATAATGAAAAACTACCACATTAATATATCAAATAACAAACTGCTACATATATGCCATTTAGGGCGAATACTGATGGTTTTCACTAATCACTATGAATAACATTATTCATAGAACAAAAGAAAAAAGAAAGGTGCAAAGTGAAAGTGAGAATTTGGGACCAATGAAAAGTAAAGGGAAACTCTAGAGGAATAGTCCTAAGCACATGCGGTATGCCATTTCTAGTTTCAGCATATCCAAAATGAAGGTGCGAACCAGAAAGTATAAATGTGCGCTCTCAAAAATGGAACCTGCATGGCAGCTTCGAGGAAAAGGAAAATGTGTGGGTAAAGGAGTAACAGGGCTATTCTCTATTGGCAAGGTGGCCATGCAAATGCATACTTCTTCTTTGCCAAAGGAGAATTGCCCTGCCATCCTTTCCCACAATATCTAAGCAACAAGTAACTCAGAAGAAGGTCACCTGATCGATAGAGAATCTTCCTTCTATCAAATCATTAGTGCTGTGATTGAACTTGGACTGGACCGGTTGCTCAAGCTGGGCCGACCTTTTACTACTACGAAAAGGTAAACGGATTAACCTGATGAGTTGATTAACTTTGAAAACATTATTAATTACTTAAAAGTTACTTCTATTACTCAAGTACAGTCAAACTTTAATTTCAATCTGACATTCAAACTTTTTTGAAATCGCACACATTTGATTTTCTATGATTACTTTAACATACACATGCTGCTGATAAGGGATCATTAGTATATATAATATGGCATGTTTGACTCCAGTGGAAGAAGGGATTATTCTCGCTCTTTTCCCGCCCAAAAAAGCTTGGGTTTTCAGCGGGACCAAACATGCAGCCTTATAACAAGAAAGCTGGCAAAAAGCCACTGGAACTAGCACAAATTTTTATAAGATATTTAAGAGAAGAATCCTATTATTTCATGAATCACTAAGCCACTTGAAGGTATATATGTTGTTTATGTTTTTACATATTTGAATCCAGGTGTTTATCATGTCGAAGGTTCGAATTTTGCAGTGCATATTGATGAATCACAAAAAATTACATAGCATGTAAATTTATAATTAACAAAAAATGGAGGGATGTAATATGAATGTGTCATGAGGATAAATGTAATGTCCCAGATAATTTTTGTCTTGATATATACCAATGCCATGTCAGTCATACATGCAATCATCTAATTAAGGGTTTGTTTGAGCCCTATTTTTTAGGAGAATAGATTTTGTAATAATAATTTTTTGAGAGAATGTGTAATTAAAAAGTAAGGAAAAATTTTAAGTTTACTTATAAAATTATTTTATTAAAAATAATGTATGATTGAAGTAAGTTTTAAGTTTTAAGTTTTAGGTTTAAGTGTAAAATTATTTTATTGAAAAATAATGTATGATTGAAAATGAGTTTAAGAAAAAAATAAATTTTAAAAAATGGGTCTCAAACCCGAGCTAAATCTTAATAAATGAAGGAGTAATTTTATATGGGTGCAAAATTTACATTATATTTATCAACACTCGGTAGTTTTATTTATTTTTAAAATTGAATGGTATTGGGATTAGTATTGAGCAAAGTTCTCAAAATTGGACATGATCGATTGGTTCGATGTAAACATCTACTAGACCAAAATATGATCCGGTCATAATATAAATATTGGATGCAAAGAAATTTGTACAAGATTCAGGAAATCGTCAGTTTAACTGAAAATTTTCATGATTTTGGAGGGTTGCACGGTTAATATTCTTGTAAGCACTCAAAGTCTGGCCCATGAGTAAGCACTCAAAGCCTTGCCTTATGCAAGCATTCTTGTAAATACTTCGTACATTGAAGCAAAACTTAAATCATCAAGTAAAATGATTAATCTTATAAGCCCTAAGCTTTCTTTCCTAGATATATGTGCATGGTAGCCTATTAACATATCCTTCACGCAAACTCAAGTAGTCAACACTCTACTCGAGCAATATACATCTCATCTTCGAACCTCAAGCTTTCTAAGCAACATTCTCAAGTCCCAAACATGAATGCACAGGGGCCAATTATATAGTCATTTTTTTGATCAACCCCGAATAACAATGCTCGAGATTGTTTCCGATCATCTTGAGAGTTTTCCCATAATGTCCTCATCGGGCTTAATTGCCGCATGTGACGATTCCAGGTCACCTCGAATTTTTACCTTTGTTTCATTCTCTATCTCAAAAGACATACTTTAGTAGGACTTTACTTCTATTTTTAAACTTAACAAACTCCAATAAGATTGGATCCTAACTAGCTTATAACTCTTATATTAGAATACTCAACTTTTTTTACATCTCTCAAACAGATAAGGGTTCAAGTATTCTAATCCTATCAAGAGTGCGCTACTTACCTCTATAAATACAAGTTATTTAGAGATATTTTTTTACATTCAATTTATAACTTTAAGCTTATATTTCCAATTATCGCTAATTTAAGTATCGGAGGAGCGACGACGACATACCTCGACGTCTTTGTTTCAGGCACCAAAAATTCTGTTTGTGATCATCATCAATTGTCAAGTTCGGGAATCAACAGGTGACGATTTTTGGTAACATCATATACAAATACATATATTTGTTTATGTGATTGAGAAGAAATAGGCGAATATAATTGAATGAATTGAATCTAGAAAAAAAGGCGGGGCAATATGTTCATGGTAGAGTTTGGAAATATGGGCTAAAACATTGTTTTATCGCATTTAACCCCTGTTTAGTGTGGATTAAAATCTGTTTTTAATATCTTTTGATGAAAGTAGATGAAATGTGTGATTGAAAATTTGTAGGCCTCATGAAATATGTGGTTAAAATTAATTGTTGATTCTGATTTAAATAAAAACGATGTTGGAATGCAGGAGTAGAATTACTTGGAAATAATTTTTTTTTTTTAATTCCATAAACAAGATCGTCAAGATTTTCACGTGTATGTTATATCAAGAATAAAAAATTCGAATCTTTACCGAAATTCGATTGTCAATTTTTGAATTAATTTTGAATCACAAACTTCCAATTTTTTGGATCACGAGTTTCTGACTTTTAATTGCAAGAACTTAATACTTCAAACCTCCAAGTTTTATATAGTATTCTCCAAATTCAAGACTACACTGGTAATTGTGTACCTTCTTTTAATTAAATTAAGAAACTAATTTTTGGATTGGACAATGGAATAAAATAAGAAAAAAATTATTCTTTCTCTCCAAATTTGAACACTATGAAATTATGTATTATGATTGTTATTGTAGGTTTTCGAGGTTCCATCCGGTCTCTATTTATAGAAATAAAATAGTTTAAATCTTTATACACTAATAATTCCAATTTCAAATAAGAGTGCTAATTAAAATTCAAGTAAGAGTTTTAATTAAAGTCTACATCCAACTAGTTTACATTTAATTAAATGTGTAGTTCTAGAACTTCAATTACAATTATCTTACAACTTTCATAATAATTATAATTAAGGAATTTTTTTATTATAATTACAATTAAGTCCAAAACTATTACAATTTCCATAATTAAGTCCCAATACTTTAGGGCTACCACATGGACCTGATCGGACATATATTATCCAAATTCTAATAAATAGATCCTATCTAGTCAACTCTAGACCATCAAATCTAATTATTAGTTTTTATTTTTTTACTACAGGTAAAAGATTGAACTCTTAAAATATATAAGATCACAGAAGCCAATAAATCTGTAATACTTTCATTTGACTTGTCGTATATATATTTTATTCTCTTCCGAGATTCGATAATTAGGTATGAGCATAAATAACAGTTTTACCTTTCTAATTATTCTAACTAATTTAAGTACTCTTTTTTTTCAACAACCTGTGAACTGATCATAGATGTCGAAGTTTAGCCGTTGCTAAACACTGAGATCAAATTTTAATCGTTCAAAATATTTAAGTGATCACTCTGCTAATTTTTCAGGGCGACGATTCCAGATGTGAATTCATATTCTATACTTCATTTATTCTCAAGTTCCTAACTTACCGAAATATTTGACTAATCAAATTGATCTCACCCATTGGTGAATCAATAACCATTAAAATCAAGAAAATATACACATAATTATGTCAAGAGATTTAGATATAATACACCGTGATCAAGTGAAATTTAATTCTCCGTATGGTCATATTATAGAATTAAACTCAACACGTAGTCCATTCAATACACTCCAAGTGCACTAGTGTCATCTTTAACTATTTCTGCGGTAAAGACAAATCGCAAAACTGAATAGCGAATCGATCAACACTACAACTTTTCATTGGTTGTGAACAAATTATTTATAATCAAAATATAAATTGTGTCACACTATACTTCTCAACGTAAATACCTAACTTATATTATCACAAGTGATTATAGACACTTTAATTCCCATGCTCAATAATAAATAAGTACAATAAATGAAATAAAAGCAATTTTATTTA
>CAIGRN010160627.1:0-22292 GCA_903798345.1 Fraxinus anomala | reverse complement strand
CAGCCAAACTCATAGCAATAGGCTGCTATTGATATTGAAATAATGCAGATAATTAATGAGGATTATTTGCATAAAAATTGGTAAAAATAGACTAATAGAGTAACGTTGATTAACTTTTTAAATCATGATTAAGGGCATTTAATATAGGTCTAATAATTTGCCATTGTTGCAATAATACACATATTCAGCTGAATTATAGATTATATACATTTTGTCATTTAAACCTACAAAAGAAAAGAATTCAACCATTTATATCTTCATGTGAGTAATATTTTGAAAATTATATTTGAAAAAAATAGGTGATGATGACGAGTATATAAAATGGATTTAGACAATAACTGAAGTGATCATATTGAATAGGGTTAAAATGACGATGTATGTTGAAATGACGCTAATTGAAAATAGAATGATAATTTAATATGTATTTGAATACGTTCACAAGAATGATAGAATCACGGGAGAACTAATTAAAAATTCATTTTGAACAATAAGCACGTAAAATATTGATTTGTGGGGTGGGGTTTTTTAATTTTATTTTATTTTAAATACGATTTTCAAGGAAAAAATTCCCCTTGAATTTGACAAATCAAATTGATCCAAACCGACCTTGGTCAGTTTATGTTTATGTCGATTTATTTATCTTGTAGGTTTGACTTTGATTTGAGCTTTCACTCATTTTAAACTATCTGTTCAATATCTGATTAAATTTCAACTTGATCAGTGTCCACCCCTAATATTTCATACGTCATTATGAGGGAAAAAAAAAAATCTTAATTCCATTAACCAAACCTGAGGTAAAATTCTGATCGTGTTAATACTATATGTACTTCCAATTCTACATTGAAAGAGATAAATATCAAATTTAACATGGACGAATTAATGTTGCCTAAATTTTATACCATTGCCAGTTCAAGGCATTTGAAACTTTACCTAGTCCGAGAAAAGCCAAAAAACTTCTGCCCACAAAATTCAAGAAATTAGTTTTAATCCGAAAACAAGAAAAAGAAAGAAAAAAATAAATACATTTTCATACTCATGCAGCTTTTTGCGCTAACAGACTTGAAAGTGTCACTTAGGTAACTAGTCAGTGTATTCAAAAGAGCACCTCACACCCACCCACCCAACCCTCCTAACCCCTATTTATATTAGCTGTAAAAGTGTAAGAGTAAGTTCTTCCTCTTAGTTATTCTGTCTGCAATTTCTTTCAAACCCTGAACTCAAAAGTAAATATGTTATTCTTCTTTCACTGCTTTCTTATGTTATGATTATATGTTAACATGGAACAGTGTTTCTTGAATGCGTGATAAAAATTCTAAAAACCCTTTTTTATGCAGGAAAATGGCTAGAATTGGAATTATTTTTGCTGGTTTTCTTGCAATGGTGTCATCTGTCCATGGTTATGGAGGGTGGATTAATGCTCATGCCACCTTCTATGGTGGTAGTGATGCCTCTGGAACAATGGGTATGTTTAGTCGTGTTTAAAAGCTGTTTTTTTAAAGTTCTTTTTTGGATGTACTTTTCAACTTCAAATTGGATTGGGACTTGGCAGGCGGAGCTTGTGGTTATGGAAATCTGTACAGCCAAGGGTATGGTACAAACACTGCAGCTCTGAGTACAGCTCTGTTCAACAATGGGCTGAGCTGTGGATCATGCTATGAAATTAAGTGTGTGAATGATGGGAAATGGTGCTTGCCAGGGTCCGTTGTGGTCACAGCCACCAATTTCTGCCCACCAAATAATGCCCTCCCAAATAATGCAGGAGGGTGGTGCAACCCTCCCCTGCACCACTTTGATCTCTCTCAGCCTGTCTTCCAACACATTGCACAATACAGAGCTGGAATTGCCCCCGTTGCTTACAGAAGGTATGTTTAACCAGTCCCCTTAATATAAGGGTTTTGCTAATAGTAACTAGGAGTGTACCTAAGGAGTTACACCCTCCTCCCTCACATGGGGTGTAACCCACTTGCAATAAAAATATTTTTTTATTTAATTGGGTCTCATCCCATGTGAGGGGGTGTAACCCTTTAGGTACATCAACTGATGTATCACTAGCAAAATTTTTAATATAATATTGAACTGCATAGAGTCTAGTCGTACTTTACAACTTTTTTTTCGAGCGCGTAAAAAACCTTATAATCTCTTTCATAATGGTGAGAAACTTATAATGACAAATAGATGGACGGTTTAAGTATGAACCACTATAAATCTGTGCGTTCTTTTGTTTATTATTTATCTTGAATTTAGGGAAGCCAACCTATATTGTGGGCCCAACAGAAGGAAAAAAATTCCCTAAAACCTAGACAGGTTCATTTCTGTTTGTGGTCTTATGCTTATACAGTTTTTGTCTCTCAAGTTAATACGACCCTCAACATTTCTGCTTATGGTCCCCCAACTTTGTGTATTAATAACATTTACTGCAAAAAATTCTTGTTGGTGCCTTAGTTTGTTGGGCTATGTAGAGTCTAGTTATACTTATTTCCTCAAATGCGTACTTATAGGTATATCTTGAGTTCAAGGGTATAAAAGGGTATTCCATCTATGTATCAGATTATCGTGATTTTTAGAGACTGATTTGGTAGTACAAGAAAGGTGTTAGTGATAGTGAAAACCGATAATAGCTTGTGGATTATCTCCCACTTTGAAGATCAACTACTATAAACGTGTGTGTGCTCGTTTATTGATGGGGATTACCGGATAAGGGATTGATCCATAGCGTATTTTAGGTGTAGTCACTCTTTTTAACGTCCAATTAGAACATATCTCAACTCTTCTTTAGGAAACTTACTGTCTTCACTTGAATTTGCAGGGTGCCCTGCAGGAGAAGGGGTGGCATAAGGTTCACCATAAATGGTCACTCCTACTTCAATTTAGTACTCATAACCAATGTTGGTGGTGCTGGCGATGTACATGCAGTGTCCATCAAAGGGTCGAGGACCGGTTGGCAGTCAATGTCAAGAAACTGGGGACAAAATTGGCAAAGCAACTCTTATCTTAACGGCCAAAGCCTCTCGTTTAAGGTCGTCGCTAGTGATGACAGAAGTATAGTATCTTATAACATTGCACCCCCGAGTTGGTCTTTTGGACAGACCTACACTGGAGGGCAATTCAATTGATCAGAGTATTAGAGAGTACTCCATAGTATTATTGTACTGTCGTGAAAGTGTTATACAATTAGTATATGTATTTGGTTTTAACTAATATGGTCACTAGTATTAGTATTGTGACCTGAGAAGGGCATATGTGAAAATGCCATTCTTTTTGTTTTCCATTTTACCCTTCTGCTGCAGAAGGCAGAAAATAGCAGAGGTGCAGATGGTACGACCCTCCTTTTAATTGAAGAATACTATTACAAATACTTTTACTTTAAATTGAAAATCAGTTCCTACTTCTAGAGGTGGGCAAATTAGCCGCCTAACTGATCCAAACCGTCAAACCAAATCAACACAACCCGAAAATCTCGATTTGGGATTAAATTAAAAAAAAAAAAAATTGATTTTCAAGAAAAAAATCCTCTTGAACCCGACAAACCAAATCAACCCAAACCAACTCGGGTCGATTTGAGACAATTTATTCATATGCCAGCTTGATTTCGGATTGGGTATTAGGGTACCAATCCCGACTCATGCCCACCCTTACCTACTTCAACTTTGTGCGAGAGGATTCCTTGTATAGTTGAATTTTTACTAGAGAAAGATGTAAGCTTAAAATTTCACTAGTAATGAAATCGAGTGCCTATTTCTATTTACCATTTGTTTCCTCGCTTTTCCCCTTTGATTTTTTACATTATACTCTTAATCTTTACGCGCTCGGCATTCACAAGAATTTCTCTCGTTTATTCATAATGAATCAAATGGAGTGGCGGAAAATAAATTATGATCACATTATTATTAAAGGTACTTGTAGGTTTTGTAGTAATATTATAGTAAATAGGTTTTCTATGTACCAATAATTTTGCTTCAGTTTTTCTTCTCAAAGCTAAGATAAACCAACTTGTGAGAGCAATAAAGAAGCCAACCTAGAGTTCTGATTAGTTCCCACACCTAAATTCTAATAGAAAAAAGTAGTGGGTGCAAAACTGAAAAATGTTTGAAGTTTACAAGCAAATGAGGTTGCTAATATGAATCTCTCGATATTCAATTAGTTATTTAAAATTCAAGTTCGATACGATGTGTTGAAGCGAATATTCAAAGACATAATTATATAAAATGATTTCTGAGATCACTGGGAACAAAGTGTCGAGTCGACCAAATAATAGAGACCAGAGAGATCACATCAAGACTAATACTTCTAGAAATATAATAAGTCTCTTTGATTAAGTCAAGAAAAATCTAATCACTTCAACTAAATAAAAGTAATTTTCAGCCAAAATATAAGAATGAAAACGATAACTACCAACATCTGCCCACTATTCCTCAACACGAAATATGTTCCATTATTTACATTTTATATGACGTACACCTTAATACTCATCACAACTACAAGGAACATGAGATAGAGAGATAAGAAAGATTAGCAGTATGTTTAAAAAGTTATCGTAACTTGATGATGACGATATTTTAAGTAGAGCACTATATCATAAAACCTACGTGAACTAAAAGAATAAAGATATATCGATTTAATTTTTCTTTCTTTGTCTATGTTTTGAGAAAGTGCTACATAGAAAGCACACATCAACTAAATGAACAAAAATATATTGGTTTAATATTTTCTTACTCCATATATGCTATGTGTGAACTTGTTTCACTCTCATGTCATATGGTATCATCTATGATTAATAACAAAGAAAAGAATATTTATAAATTTAAGATGATTTATTTTTGTGAAAAATATTGAATAATTATCTTAAGAGAAAAAAAAAAAAAAGAATCACTGAGGGGGTCTTTATGTAATTTCCAAAATCTCCCACAAATTTTTTCAAGAAAATAATAATCCATAATATGTACACCAAAACCTTAAGCTTCCACTTCAGCGATGATCCTTAACCTTAAAATTCCCATTCCATCCAAAACCTCAAATCCCCCAAATACCCTAAATCCCCACCTTGCCCTTCCCGCCGCCGCCACAGCCACAGCCACAGCCACCGACTCCGGCCTTAAATTCCGGCAGAAACTTATCTACCTCCAATCCCTCAATGTAAGTCCCACGAAAGCCCTCAATGAAAACCCAAATCTTCGTTCTGTTCCACTCTCCACCCTTTACTCCGTTACACACTGCCTCTCCTCCATGGGCTTGGAAGCCTCTGCCCTCGGCCGCGTCTTGGATATGTACCCCTTGCTCCTCACCTCCGACCCATACTCCGACATTTATCCGATTTTCGATTTCTTATTGAATACGGTTGAAATCCCATTTCCTGAGATACGGAAATCCATAATTCGGTGCCCCAGGCTGCTTGTTTCGAATCCGGAAACTCAATTAAAACCTACGTTTGAGTTCTTGACGCAATTGGGTTTCACGGGCCCGAATAAATTAACCTCCCAAACAACATTGTTGTTGGTTTCGAGTGTTGAGTTTACACTATTACCAAAGATTGAGTATTTAGTGGAATTAGGGTTTGAGTATGATGAGGTTAGGAATATGGTGTTGAGGTCACCAGGGTTGTTGACATTTAGCGTAGAGAATAACTATAAGCCGAAAGTGGAGTATTTCTTGAATGAAATGAATGGGCATTTGGAGGAAATAAAGAAGTTTCCCCAATACTTCTCTTATAGTTTGGAGCGAAAAATAAAGCCACGCCACCGGATTTTAATGGAGCTTGGGTTTCCGATGCAGTTATCTGATATGTTGAAGGTCAGTGACGGGGAGTTCCGTGCACGGTTGATTGAGATGCAATTGCAGTTGGTGGAGGATAAGCAGTAGTGGTAGTAGTATTTTGTAAGTTTCTCTCATGCTTCATTTTGGGATGAATGGTAGATGAATTTCATATATGTTAAAGATGTAGATTTTTGGCCTATGGCCAAATGTACATTCTTAGCTGAAATATTAGTTATTCTTATAAGACGAGTACAGACTGCAGATTGATTATCTATCTTTTGTTGCTAACTGTGTTAGTACAATGACTTGAGGTGTGAATTCTGTATTTACAAATTGAGTTTGAATTGTTTACTTTAATTGTTTCAGCTCTTATCTACATGAGTTAATCATCATAATCTCTGTGTATACTTGTTCATAATACTGATGTAACGACTAAATGGGAACATCCATATCAGCTTGACCCCTCCCACAACTGGGCGACTAGCTGGAGAAAGAACCCCAAAAGCAATAATTGCAGTCTTCACACAGCCGAGACTGGGATGAATGGATGAAAGATTCGAGTTCCATATAGTCTTTCAAAGCTTCCATTGCACTCATGCCTTTTAGTCCCTTGTTAGAAAGTTCTTCCTTGGGTTTTGACAAGAATAAGAGAACATATTCTGTTCATTTCTCAAGGGTCGAGTGCTCATCGTTATATCTAACATTAACTAGTTGAAGAACATATTTAGCATCTAGTATGGATCTTGAAATTCTTCTCTTATTGATAACCTTTCGAATTCTGAGAGAAAGAAATGATTATTAGGCTTTATATAGCAATGACCTTATCTCTGTCAGTTATGAAGTATTTGTTCGGTGACGTATATGCCTGAGAAGCTCTAATTCCATGTTATTTCAAAACAACGTTTCATATGGTTAAAATCGACACTTCCTTCGGAGAACAAATACTTCTTGCCTTGCATGCTTGAGGGAGTAAGGTTCATCCCTTTGGAGACGACAAAAGATAGTGCTCATATTTTTGGCGTTAATTAGTATTCCTGTTTTAGAGCAAGCGAAGCAGTAACAATGTTATAGTTGATATAGTAATTCGGTATTTATGACTTCTTTCAATCTTAGTACTCGGTTATTGAAGTTTATTGAGATGCTCTACTACCCAGAAATGACTAAGTTTTGCTGTAATTTGGTGGCATCATGTAGTCCACGTGGTTGTGTGCATGAGTTTTACTCATGGATGTGAGTGAAGTTGGAATCTGTTGGCCACATTACCGATCAGAAACCGAGGTCAACAGCTACTTCAAGTAAAGGTATCGACTGTTGATATTCTGAATGTGGGTTCAAAGCACTATCTTTACTATGGGTATGTAAAAGTATTGGTTATGTTTTTCCATGTGATGGATGCTTATTTGTTAGTGTTGGAGTGTTTCTACATACTCTCACATGAGGTGTGGGACCCACCTCAATAAAAAAGTAAAAAAAAAAATACCCCCTTGTGAGTTGTCGGTGGGGTTCGGAACCTCCATCATGTAAGCCCAGCATTTCTCCGAAAAACATAGTAAGTTCATCAATTCATAACACAGTTACACAACAAAAAACAATTACACAACAAAAAGTAAGATGAGTCACTATTTGATAGAAATTATTAGTTTACTGTAAAAATGTCAAATTTTGAGCAAAATAATTATTGTAAATTTAGCTTTGATTTAAACAAATTGATAAATAAAATAAAAGTAAAAAAAAAAAAGAGAAAAAAATCAAGAACAAAAATAAAGAAATAAAAAATAGGAATAATAAAAATTAAAACACACCGAACCCCCCACATCCAAACCCAACCCAATCCACCTCATCCTAATTTTCTAAAGATTGAGGACGAAAAGTGAAAATTTTCATAATAAATAATAACCAGTCCTCTCGAAATTCCCGAAGAAGGCAATGCTCTTTCTCCCATTCCTCTCTTCAGCAATTTACATCGAAATTTCAAAACTAAGCTGGACTGATCTTCGAACAATTCTCCCAGAAGATTCATTTTATTCAGAAAAACCCAACAAAGTTAACCATTTTGTCAATCATTGCATTAGATCTTGTTAACAATCTGTTTGATTAAATGACGCAATGAACAATTTACTGAAATTTGCCTGGATTTCAGATTCCTAAGCATTTTTCTAGGTTCAAGCATTGTTGATGCGTTCATGGCTATGCATAGTCTTACTGCTGGATTCAAATTCAAGACTCGTGAAATCTTTGGGTCTGATTTTTGTAACTTCATTAATGATCATCCATTTAACACTAAGTGAGTATACTAATCATTTCTTTCCTTTTTTTATCTTCAAAACTAATATATTTCTTCAAGTATGAGCTTAATGCCAATGTACATCATGGAGTTTCATAATAGAAAACCGGCTTGAACACTCAAGTATTTAGACGGGATGGTTCAACATGGTTTCAGAGTTGACGAAAGACCTGATTTCTAGTCCTCGCCTCTCATTTATAAAGATATTGCACTTATAAGACATTAAAAAGGTTCGGCGTACATATGATGGGAAGTTAATCGAAATTAGCACCTCATAACAAGGCACTTCAATACAATCTTGGCGATTAATTTTGGCTGATTAAAGTTGTATGCTTTGTCTAAATTTAGTTATGAAACCACTAATGATTGAAGCAAAAGCTAATACCTTTTTATCATTGCAAGAAAATTTCGGAATAGAAGACCGAGGAAGAAGGTAACACCTTTTTATCATTGCAAGAAAATTTCTTTTCTGTTGCTTGAGAAAGTTGTATATCGACCTCCTTGGTTAAGTCTTTTTTTTTTTTTTGATGATTTAGAGATGTATATTTGATCTGTATTGACATATCAGAGCCATTGAACTTGACCAGTTTAATGGGACGCCTATAAAACCAAGGCTTTCAGCGTTTTGTTCAGAAAAACCGTTGTATGCTATGCTGGTAGATGATCAAAATAAGAAGTGCTTGTTTTATGGAAGCACTCTGCAGAAATCAATTCGAGAGGACCCGGTTTGCACTACTGTTGTAAGTATTCTGTTTCGGATCTTTAAACCATGATTCCATTTCTTGTTCTTTTGCTTCTTAATTTTATGAACTTATAATCTTCTATTTATGGATATAAATAAAATCAATCATAGGAAGCAGCTCAACGTGTTGGTGAAGTGCTTGTCAAGACTTGCATGGATTTCAACATTAATGAAATTTCTTGTTATGATCGCAATGGTTTTGCTTATGGAGAACGAATGCAGGCTTTTGATATCGCCATTAGTCGTCATGGATTCTTGCCACGATAGATTTGCACTTGATTTGATGAAAATACTAGAAATGTTGGAGATCCAATGGTCGCATGGTACTATAAATATACACGAAGAGTGAATCTTTTAGTTTCTATACTTGATTTAATTTTTGGGTTGTCGACTTTTATGATCTTGGTATGTTCATTTCGTAGCTTCTTCCTTCATCAATGAGCTATCACGTGATCAGCATTGCAGGTATGAATTGGCGAGGAATACTATGACAATTCATAGAATATTTGTATCAACCCAAGCCTGTGCCCAAGCCGATATCATATGTATGTATACTTTGAGAGAGCATTTGTTCATCTTATCCTTCATGGATTCTATTGCATCCCCAAGAGGAGGCTCACCCAAAGCGGAAAGCTTTGGGTAAGTAAGTAAGTATAGTATAACGGCTTAAACACAGGCCCCTGGTCGTTACTAATAGCACAAAATTTTTAACGAGGAAACCATCTCTTTTTCTGCACAAAAAATAGAATGTAATAAACCATGGCTATTGTTCAGCAAGGTCAATTTGATGGCTCTATACAAAGGCACTTTCCTCTACATATGATAAAAATCCCTCATTGCCATCCAAATTGGACAGCATAACAATTCCTAGTAACTATACTGCCAATATGCATGTTACTGAGTAATCTCCTACTTACATAACCTAGTGAATTCTTCTACAAGCGTGGCATTAATCGACCTTTTTTTCGTGGTTTGGCGTATTCTGGATCTTTAATATATAGTGTTAATCACCGCAACATTCTGCACTCTGTTTCTCTTGAATCTTTTGCCACAGACAGAGCATCTCTCGGGGACCTTGGTAGTGAGCAACAACATAACTGTTCTTGCAACCCTCGTTAAAAATCCGGTCGTCACTCTTGTACGTGACGTCTAAGCCTTTCTTCTTCATATCAGCAATCCAGATTCCCATAGCAACGTCTTCTAGCTTGAACATCTGCCGGAACGAGTTGTAACATAATCAGAATAACAGTTATAGAGAGAATATTTGCAAATCTGCATTTTACCTTTAGGCGTCCTTTTCTCTGCTTCCTGTAAATTGCCTTTGCTATATCACTTGACACAACATAACCCGGACCATGCGCCCAAGGAGGGTAAGTGTCTTCAGGCCATTCCTTAAAATGATTTTTGGATAAACAGGGAGTGAGATTCATCACATGCGTTAAAACACACCATTATTATGAATTTGTGTGATAAAGAAATCGACCAATAGCACCAGTAGTACATTTACAACCTATAAACATGCCAATTATTTCGAATTTCCCATCCTCCCACTCCAAATATATAGCAGGTCCAGGAAAAAAAAAACATGTTATTTTGGTGGGTGAGAGGGTTGTCAGACGCTAAGCCCAAAAGAATTCAGGTCAGTCTGGTTGCTCAGATTACTTTTGAACCTTGAAATTTGAAAATATTTCAACTTAAGAGGAGTTAATATCCTAGATAATCACTAAACTTTCTCAAAAGTTTTTAGGTCACTGAATTTCAAAAGTTCCCTAATTAGTCACTAAACTTTTCAAAAAGTTCCTAGGAGGTCACCGAATTTTACTATTTAGAGAATTTTTTAAGTTCGGTGACCTCCTATGAACTTTTTGTAAAGTTCGGTGACTAATTAGGGAACTTTTGAAGTTCGGTGACTTCCTGGGAACTTTTAGAAAAGTTTAGTGACTATCTAGGATATTAACCCACTGAAGAGCGAACCTTAAGTAACCTGTCCATTTGATATCCCAGCACGTAAAAGTCCCGGAGAAGTTAAAGTTGAGGTAATAATATAGATACTTCATCAAGTTCACTTGGTGGCTCAAACACACGACCGTTTTTACTCTTGTATCATCATTTGCCTTTTTGTTTCGACCACAATATTTATTGGAATAAGTCAAGTTTGTTGTGCTGTGAACTTCATGTAAATTGTGAATGTGGAAATTGTATGGGCATCATAATGTAAAAAATTCCTTATTATATTCTCTAATTTTGAAATGCATGACAATTTATTGATATTTCTCCTGTGATATTCTGATTTTCGATCCCTTACTGTGGCTACTAAAATTTTTTATTTATTTTTTTGAGACTGAGGCAGGGTGTTAAATTTCAATAACTATAGTAATAATTAATGTGACGGATTACCTCACGACTAATATACCACTTGCTATCTGGATCCCGGTGGGGGTGGGAATCTGAATTGATAAGACCATAGAGCAAACCACGGGTTGTACTGATCCTTTGTAAAGAAAGCAAGACTTCATCAACACGAACAAATGCATCATCGTCTGTTTTCATGACAAATTTTGCGGAAATGACCTGCGTCTGTGAAGAGATGATGGTAATCAGCTACATGGGAGGCTTACTACATGAGTTATGAACGGAACAGGACTTTACCCCAAAGATACATATGGCTATGGTTTTCCATGTAATAAGGCTGTAGTAGTCAACGAATGGCATCAGCTGGATGTCTCCGTATGTCAGTGCCTCGTTCCAGAGCTCCTCATTCACCATTTGGTTTTTATGCTACAGGTCACAGCTTACATTTCAATTATCTTTACAAACAAATGACTATGCAAGTTGAATCAACTTTGTAGGAATGATGTAAATTGATTTAGTTTTCATAAAAAAAGGTTTAAGAAAATAAAATAAAATTCCAAGGAAATGAGTATTCTCATAGTTTTGTCACAAGGGCAGAGCTACAGGCATTTTTATTTTTATTTTTTGCGAATGCACAAGAAAGCATGTTTATACACAGCATTGGTTCATAACATCCCAGTCAAAAATATAATAATTAGATAAAAAGAAGTCACACTTACCAATAATTAGATAAAAAGAAGTCACACTTACCAAAAATATAATAATTAGATAAAAAGAAGTCACACTTACCAGACCAACAAAGAAACGAACTGCAACTTGTCCTGACCGGACTGCATCATACTGCATCCATGATCTTCGAACTGCCATTCTACGCTTGAAGTTGTTGGTAGTAGAGAACACACCAATAAAGAGTTCCAGTGGTCTTTTTGGAGGAAGTGGGGTCGCTTTAAGAGCTTCCAAGTCAATTATATGCTCTAGATCCTCTGATGTTGGTAAGCCACTAGCGACAACGGAAATTAAATTTATGTCTCCTGAAATCCTTAATTCACTAACAAGCCATGGCTCCAAAGTCTGTACGCACGGATGATAAAAGCAACGTAAATTAACTAATATTGGTAAAGAAAGTTGGACGAGTATAAGAGAGAGAGAGAGAGAGAGTACTTCACGAAAAGCAAATGAAGTTATGTGCTTTCCATCAACTACCATCTGTAATCCCTCTGATCCCACTCTGAGTGTAGCAACAAACAGATAATTTTGCTTGAAAGGAAAGGACTTTCTCGGTTTCCCATCCTGAGCCATAGAAAACTTTGTAGCTCCATTGGACTGTCGGCTAGCTTTGATAGTTCGGTTATCATCTTTACCCACTATCTCATTGCACTGATCCAGCTCATCCACTGACATAAGAGGAAATAGCATCATCCATCACATACAACAAAATATAAACATAAATCTCACTGAAGCAAAAAAGACAATCCCATTCTATCCAAATTTGTCAAGGACAGGAAGAAGTGAAAGGCATGTACCTTTCTTGTTTTTTTCAGGATCAGGAGATGGACATCTCTCCTCTTCGCCCCAGTCATGTGCACCTGTCCAGGAGTTTTGAACAATTACAGGATCCTCAGTCATTTTATCACCATGGAGTCTGACATTATAGTGCAAAATGATAGGAGGGTCGGGTTCATCTGGAAGTGGTTCACCAGTCAAGTCAATCCGAAAATTACCAAGAAGACCATTTGGAATGCCAATAAATGTAATTGAAGAACCTTGAGTCAAACCGCAAGGAAGCCGCAACTCAAAGCCATTATCATCAAGTTTAGACGCATTCATTTTACTAAGAAAATGAGGACATTGTTTCTCTTTTCCTCTCTTCAGTACACTTCCATTAACGTGAAGTTTTTCTTCTTTGAAAGAGATCATAAGATTGTTCCATGCAACACCAGCTTCCTTAATGGCTTCGAGAGCGTTGGGTAACATCTTAGCATGTGTAATCAATTGTTTCAGATGGTTCCATGTGTGCAACGATTGTTGTTCTTCATTCGACAAGTTCCTTTCAGCAAAGAGATCGGAGACTACAGCTTTGGTAGAAATCACTTGGGAAACATTTTCTGGATTGAGAAGTGCAGGTGGAGCACCCTGATTTATCCATTCAAGAGGATTTGTCGTGTTGAAATATGGACTTGTGATGTAACTTTCCTTGATGGGATTTTTAATTGCAAAATACCCAATAACTAATAACGTTAAGAATGATGTGGCTAGAACACTGCCATACCGTTTCTTCATTTCTGTTCATTACTGGTGTGCATCAACACACGCAGACCCAGCTATCATGAAGGTGAACTTGGAAAAACCAGGGCTCATCTGTATGTAATGGTGTCTGCAACGGCAAATGAATGAAGTAAGGAAATATGAAAATACAATGAAATGTCTTCTGAAGTTGAAAAAACTACTCGGTTTGTCAAAAGAGAAGTGACAAGTCTTGCAATTGTCACCTGCATTTTTTGCTGTAGCATATGTAGCTAAGACAAAGTTTTGTAATCTAGTTCTACTGGCTATCCATGCAGGCCAACTTCAGATTTATTGGTTAGGAAAAGAATATTGGTACTATTATAACATTTGTTCTTTCGATAGAATTTAGAATCTATTTCTGTCTTGGGATATTTCATGGTAAATGACATCACTGGTTCTGAAGCCAAAATTTTCGATCGCTGATAGACCAAGTTAAACTTTGATTCTGAATACAATAGTAATCTGGTTTTTATCCTTATTGTTTGTCTACAAATCAATCTTATCAATTTTCATTGATTCGAAAACTCATTGCTGCATTTCATATCACAGAACTCAATGCAAGTAATAAAACGGAACAAAGATTTTGCTGCGCAAGTGACTTGGTTTATACATTGCCGTTAGAACTCATACCATCATGGTGCCATACATATTATGTAGTTGGGTGTTACTCATTTGTTTGGAAATAAGGCTTATACTTGGAACTATATTAGTAGGTTAAAATTGAGTTAGTTTCAGTTATCCAAGAACAAAATTTAGAGCTTTTTCCTCCCAATTTGCGAGAAACAAACAAAAAAGAAACAGGAAAAGAAAGTAAGAAAACGGTGAAAGTAAAAATGGAAACACCAATAAACGTGATTCTTCATTACTATTCCTTTTTTCGTCCTATTAGAATCTCGTAAGCTTCATTAAACATCAATTTCTGAATTGCCAAAAAAGGCAATTTCATTTTCTCTAAAAGGTCAAAGCAGAATCATTGTACAACTTCATTCTATTATACTCCTATGGATAAGACTATTATATAGTCATGATAAATTACTAAAAAAATGCCCATTTGCGCATATAATGACATCTTTTACACAACCCAAACCAAACCAAACTACATGTTATATGGGTAAATGGGGGAGGTTTTTCTCAGAAGAATTTTGGTAGAATTCAAGATGGAAAAATAGCTTCTTCCTTTTTCATCAAAATAGCCTTCTTCTAACATTTATTTTATTTTTATTAAAACCAGTATGACAGGCAAACTGTTGGATTAACTAGACCTACTCACTCTACTAAATAAATGCAGCAACTATCCATATTAAACGAAATGAAATATTTTTTATTTGAAGCAAAATCTTCTTACTAGTTCGTTGGTGAGACTTCCCTGTTTATGAAAAATTGAGTAAAAACAGAGTTCAGATTGCATCCTGAAGTACCTAATTTCACTTAATCAGATCAAATCATCTCAAAATTCAATTTTTCCAACTCATCAAGCAGTGACAAACCAGAAATTCTCACTCAGAGCAGAGAATTTTCTCCTCTCAAAATTTAAGCCTCCATTTTGCTACGATTCAACTACTGTACACACACGAATACTACACAGATCTAAATGCATTACACGACAGATCAAACAGAAACTGAAACAAAATTAGTGATTCGAACTCGTAACGATGCTAGAAGCGAGACTAACTAAAAATACAATACAAATAAAAATTAGGCACACCTTGCAGTATTACATCTGAAGCTTGAATTTGGAGAAGAAGAGATGGAGTGAGGAATTCGAAGTTGAGAAAACGGCAGAATTCAAGTCTACGCCAAGTCGCAGAATACTATTTGGGTCGTTAATTGAAATCATTATATCTGAGGGAGTGTCGGTAGTGAACACTATTCCAACGTAACAATAAAGAAATAAATTTGACCAAAATAGCAGGAAAGCGCGTGTTTTCGCCGGTATTTTTGACGAAACTTTTGATTTGGATTTGAATAAAAATTAGATTTTTTTTTTTTTCATAATGTTTTAATAAAAATTGTGAATTTCGTAAAATTTTTATTTGGTCAAAATTAAAATTTAATAAAAAAATAATTTAAAATCAACAATTAATTTTAATAACATATTTTATGACATCCATAATTTTTTAATCAAAATTTCAAACACGAGCGTTTGAAAATGAATTTACATGAACTTTAGAAAGGAGGTTAGGGACTTAAAATATTTGTAAGTTAATTTCACTATGGTCATTGAAGTTCATGAAATTTCAAATTGGTTATTAAAGTTTGTTTTGTTTTATCTATTAGTCACTATGAACCCATGTTTGAGCCCCATTCTTTCACTTTTTTCTCATTCATTTTTCTACTGTACTCATTTTCAATCACATTCATCAAATAAAATAATATTATACACAAATCTAAAAATTTTCATTACTTTTCCACCACACATTCTCACATCAATCACTGTTCAAAACTAATTCTTCCTAAAAAATGGGGGTCAAACACCCACTAAATAATATTACATAATTAATCATTCCTTCAAGGCTTGTTTGGGAGTTTTGGGTAGTGTTTATGAGCGTTTTTTCAAATATCGATTTTGAGCGCTTATGTGCGGATCGATTTTGGATAGTTTTTAGTAGCAGTTCTTAAAATACTCCAACTCATGTTTAGGAGTTTATTATCCAGCGGTTCTGAAGGATGTTTTAGGAGATAAAATTACATATATACCCATGTTATATAATTGCAATAATCCTTTGTTTGCTTCTTTTTATACATTAACTTCTAATAGCAGACCTCTCCTTAGATTTGAAAGAGTATACAGAGAAATTGTAAAGCAATTCAGGAGCATTTTCTTTTGTCCTGAGATCTCAAAATTACCCCACACAAAACATCAATGTATAGAAACAGAAAGGTCACATCCAATTGGTTGACAGAAATAGAAAAATGGCTAATCATTTTTGCTCCATCACTGTATAGAAAACAGAAATATTAAGATTTAAAATCCAACATTCTACAATATAATATATTATAGAAATTGGAGAAAGGTTGAAGGGCGATCGATGGTGAATAACCCAAAAGGGAAGAGTGGAGGAGAAGAACAGAGAACAAATGTTTGGAAGGAATGACGTATGAGATATTTATTGGTGCAAGCTATGGCAGGTTCCGTAATGATTATTTTATAAAGGGTAGACTTGTGAGAGAATTTCAGAAACGGTCAAAACACGTCGATTTCGTGGATTGAGAGAAACGTTCAAAATTCCACTACTTAGATTTTGGAGGGTTTTAAACCGTCCATAACCGGTTCTCAAAATAATTAACAAGTACCGATTTTCTCAATCATTCATCAACGGTATTATTCAAAAAGGGTCAAAACCGATGAGGAAAAAAAACTCTCAAGCACGCTCTTAGAGATATCCACTTCAGATATGACATTGACTTGCGATCATTGTATCCATGACATGAAATTACATATTACAAATTTTAGTCCAAAAAAAAATCTAATTGACCAAATAATCCCAAATCGCTTCTTGTCCCCGCGGAGGTAAAATAGAAAGCCAACTAGAAGGAATCAATCATTTTAACAGTTATCAAGCTAATGGAGTGATCTATGTGTAACATTATTTAAATTTAATGATTATTTTAAAATTTTGCTTGAACTTCAGTGATCATTAATTAAATTAACTCATTTTTATTACTGAAAGTTACAACGAAAGTTAAAATTAAGCAAATTATTTACTTTCACACTAAATTAAAAGTCACATTTTTTTTTAAAGGTGACTTTGTTTTATTTGAAAGTTACGTAAAATATGTTTAGAAATAACAAGTCACCAATACACAGACAGATCTCTTAAATACCTAATCATCAATTTTTATTGCAAGTAATGGTTAGTTAAATTTTTTATTTGGACAATGTTACATGAATAATTTTGTCCCACTTTTCTCAAATGTCACTTTCTCTAATGAGAGTTATATAGGTGCAAAGGTGATCGATCCGGACATCTCAATAGTCGACTCGGCCCATGTCATATAAAAGGATAGTTATATTCACAAAATATATAACATTTTAGTTATATTGAAGGTTAGTTTTTATTCATTTTCACATTTATATCTATAACTCCTTTTATTATTATTATTTTTGTTCTTTAAAACGAGGGGTGATTATTTAATCTTAATTTTGTAATTTGCTTATTTAAAGATACGAGATACAAATAAGTCTTTTTACTTCATCGTAATGAAATTTTTGAATAGAATCTTCATCAAGATAACTTATATTAATTTGAGAATAAAAGGGAATTAAAAAAGTTGGGGACATAAATTATAAATAAGAAAAAAAATATTAAAAACCTTTAAGACACTTAAAACGTGGTGTCAACTTTCCCACCTCAGATCAAGTTTTGAGTTCAAATGTAAATTATAGTTGATAAGAATTATCCTGAATTATCCTAGAGGACCGGAAACATAACGGGGGCCAATGGTGAATGCCAGATAGATATTGAACCACCGCGAAGAATAACTTGAATTTTTACCATACATATGCTAGATAATGTAAAGTCATTTTATATCAAAAGAATGTGGGCTCAAAATGATATTTACATACTCAATTAAAATGACACAATAATCTAAGGACTTATTTGACATGACTTTTGAAAAATTAAATGGAGCTTTTTGAGATCCAAAAGTTGCTTTTGAAACCGATTGACTCATTTTATGAAATTACTTTTGGTAGTTAGAAGAATTTTTAGAGGAAGTTGGTCTAATGTGATCTTTTCTAAAAACACTTTCAAAATAGAATACTCTTTTAAAAATTAATTTTCAACACAAAAATAGAGGTAACTTCCTCCAAAAGTTATTCTACAAGAAGTAAAAACAAAATCAAAAGTTATGACAAACGAGCCCTAAATCCGTCATGTAGTTGTGGCTCTAAAATCAACATTTCGTAATACTAGAAAATAGTCATGATATAATCATCCAAGTAAACGCAAAATACTTTCATTTGAAAACTGTCCTTTTCGTTGGATCCTTGACCCACCTACTATGTACCATATAGAGCTCCACGCAATATTAATATTAGTAATCAATAATCAAATGGCTGATATAATCACACTAGTTATGCCAATAATTACAATATCGCAAAGGCACAATCAAGTAGTCAATTCTCCCGTGATCATCAAAAGTACATCTCCTATCTTCCTTTGTGATCACTCGAAAAGTCTCACTTACGACCAAAAAATATCACATAAACATGTATTGGTGTCCTTGTAGTGGTCAATAAAATAGTTTATAATGAAAATTTGTTTCCAATTATGTCGTGCATGTTAGATTTCCAACCATGAACATATGTTAGGTATGCACGTGCCAATATTCATGAATAGCATACTCAATTTGAAAAAAATTGCTTATTTATAAAAGTTCATTCATTCAAAAAATCATGCTATCTGACTGTAAGCACCATAACAAATAACATTTCATACAAGGTTTAAAACTAATATAATAGTCCTCTACCATTTCCTGAAAAATGAGACATTTTTTCATATTAGTAGCCATTTAATCCAATTTCCTAACAAATTAACAAATAGAAGACCTCAGCACCTCAACTATTGCTCATTCTTTTCTATTTTTCCATTTCGGCCTACCAATGAAAGAAGGTTAAACAGTACAATACTCTCTACCTATTAGTTAAATTGTCGATAATCCTTATCTTTTGGAAATAGCACAAAACGTTCATATTTCAAACGTTTAGTGCGAAATAACTCTATCGTCCATTTTCTCAATAAAAAATTGTGAAATAACGAAAATACTCTCCCACTTAAATAGAACAAAAAGAAAAAATTAAAATATAATTACAATAATGGTCTCAATTTTTTTTTAGAAAATTACAAATGAGTACTAAATAAATAATTAAAATATCAAAACTAAATAAAATAAAATACATTTCATCTTCGTCTCTCTCTCCCCACCACCACCACCACTGCCGCCTTAAAAATGTCGGTCTCAAGTAGAACGATCTAAAAAGAAACTCTTTTCTCTTTCAGCAAATTTCGATAACCCTAATCGCAAAATTAAACTCCAAAAATCGGTTTTTATCAACATCATTAATGGCGGCGTACTTCGCTCCCTGCAGCGCTGCAACATCCATATACCCCAGCCCAATGCATCTTGCGACGCCGTCTTGTGCTTTTGTGGCATTTGGCTCCACCAATCACCTCTCAGCTGTCCGACGACGTTTAATATTATTGGGAATCACATAAGTGCCACCGACACTACGGTTGTTCAAAGTGCTCTGTAAAAGGTTAGTCCTGTAATTTCAGTTCTCCAATTTTTATTTGGCCGCTCTTCCTCTCTTATGGGCATTTTGTTAACCTCCCAAAGCTTGAGATTTGAGGTGGTGGTTGACATCAGGGCCGTTCTGGGGCGAGGCCAAGGCCCAAAAGTGGAGGGGGCCTATTTTTTGGCCCCCCATTTTTTTTTAAAGTCAAGCCCAGACCAACACCTTAGGGCCTCATTAAATTTTGGCCCAAAATTTATTTCTTTATTTTTTTTTTTAATAACCTAATCGAATTCAGTTTCACCCTCGTCGCCGTCTCCTCCCCTCTCAAGTCTCAACAATTCAAAATTTCAAGAATCCAATCCAAGTTATCAAAGCCTTCTTCAAGCCGCGTCGACGCCGGACCGGACACCGATATTTCCAGACTTCACTCTTCTTCCCTTTCCTTTCACTTTCTTCCTTTCGCGGTTCACTGACTCCACTCTTCTTCCCCGCCCTGGTACGTTCGCAACTTAACTATGACTCTGCGAGTTGCGCTTTTATACATATTGGTTTTTATACACACATATTGGTTTTTATTTTTTAATTCTTTTGCATCTATATTTCTGCCCTTTTATACATACTGATTGGTAATTAGGTTTACTTAACTGAATGTTTGGTTTCGTGAATTAATTTTTTCCATTTTTTCTTGAATATAAATGAAGGTTATCGCGGCTTACCTGTTGGCCTGTTTGGGTGGCAACACCTCCCACTCCTCAGATGACTTGAAGGATATCCTTGCGTTGCCTCAGGTTCTCCTCTCTTCAAATTTATATGCTTTGTGTGTGACGATTGTGTTCTAAGATGTTTCTTGAAATTTTGTATGCTTTTCTTAGTGTAAATTTATTCTTTCACTATTGATCTGGTGAAATGATGCTAAATTGTGTGAATTTAGTTCTTGTTGCAGTCTATTTATGTGTTAGATACTGGGAATTTGATTACATTGCTTATGTAACTTAATTACAGGTAATGTGAACTTTTAATTTCAGGCTTGTGAGATGCAAATGTAGAATATGGTATGGTGTGATTCCATAATTTTCGTCGATTTTCTACTTTTCAAGTAAGCAATGGCTTGCCATAACTTGATATTGAATATATTGAAAATATTTGAAGCCTTGTCGACTTATATAATTGTAGCATGGTCGGCTTATATTCTTGTTGTTCTATTGTTCAGTGTTAAGTTAGCAATACGTTGCATAATTTGATTTTGCATTTACGTTGATTTGGGGGCCCAATTTTGGGAGTTCGCATCGGGCCCCGAAAATCACAGGACCGGCCCTGGTTGCCATGGCCGTGGGTGGTGTGGCGACAGTGGTGGTGAATGGTGGTGGGAGAGAGGAAGAAAAGGAAGTAATCCTTTTTTTTTTTTGGAGTCCTTTGTAATTTTTTGAAATCTTAATTTTTTATTATTTTTTTCTTTTACTTTTGTTTTATTTAAAGGAGAGTGTATATTCATTACTTTATAATTTTTTATTGAGAAAATAGATCGTAAGGATATTTTGCACTAAACATTTCAAATAATGACTTTTTGTACTATTTTCAAAAGGTACTAGTGTGTTCTACTGTTTAGCAATGAAAGAAAATCCATCAATGTTTTTACTTTCCATCCCATTTCCCATTTCACCTTATCTTCTATTGAGGCCAATACAATACATATCCAATTGCAATCCCTTTTTAATTGAAAATAATTACTGTTATTGGAAGATGAAACAAGAAATTTAAAGTTGAGTCCCTATTCTTCTCCCTCTTGTTGCATGTCCCCATTAATTACAATTGGCCAAATCCATTAATCAAAACTCCTTTTAACTCATTCTACTAGGTGAAATCACAACTCAATTCATTCCTTTTTCTATTGAATATACATAAATGTCTGCCCATATAATACTTTACAATTTGAAGCATTGGATTAACTGTGAAAATGAAGAAAAAGGACCTAAATTCTACACACCATAATTCTGCCCAATTTCTCCATTATATCAATTTATCACCTCCCTCCCCTACCAATTTTTTTTCCCGATTGCATGCCCATATATACACATATAAACATTGACAGATTCTTGACATTGTGAAATTTCCTTAACTTATGCTAGAATTTAAGAGTGAAAGAGGACCAACCAAGCTCGAAAATGTCATCATTTTTCTCCTTCCTAGCTCAGTTGATTCTTCTTTTTTCTTCTTTCTCGATTCTATTTTTTACTGCCTCTTTTTCTCTCCACTAGTCAGAAGCACGTGCAAAACACGTGTCATGATGTAGTTGAGTACGTAATAGCGTAGCTATAAAAAAAATATTTATGTCAAACATTAATTNTGTCAAACATTAATTACATAAAATTTTCTTATAAGTTGCTAAATGTTTCGAGGCAACGTTAAATATTGAGATAAAAAAAATCACACCCACAGTTATCGAAGAAATCGAGGCTTACCTTCCACCATAGCCTCCGGTTATCGAAAAATGTCTTCTTACCAATCCACAATAGAACAATCATTGTAATTTATTTCATAAACTCCTAATCAATTTTTAAACAAAAGAACAGAGAAAAAAACTCAAAATAAATAACTAATAAACTCAAAAGAAATTGAAAAAAACTAATGAAACGTAAAAA
>CAIGRN010160599.1:0-13267 GCA_903798345.1 Fraxinus anomala | reverse complement strand
CACAAAATTGAAAACCATTTGGGAAGAACTCAACAACTATAGACCGGTTTGCTCCTATGTAAAGGGTAGTTGTGGAGGTATGAAGAATATGGCTGATCATTACCATATGAAATATGTAATGTCATTTCTGATGGGATTAAATGATTCATATGCTCAAGTCAGAGGTCAGATACTAATGATGGATCTTGTTCCATCGATAAGCAAGGTGTTTGCTCTCATATCTCAAGAGGAATACCAGAGATCTGTCAATACCAGTGTATATGGCAATACCGATAGTATGGCTTTTATGTTAAAAATGAAAGCAAGAAGCCACTACATGCCAGTCACACAATAAATTTCAAAAGAATGAGAGACCTATATGTACCTATTGTGGATATATGAGACATGGAGTTGATAAATGTTATAAGCTTCATGAATATCCACCAGGATATAAGCCCAAACAGAAATCTGGTCTCTCCTTCTTCTAAAATTTATTACGTGGCTGGCCTGTAGTAGGCTTCTTGCCTTCATTTTTAACATAAAAAGCCATACTGTCAGTATTACCATAGGCACTAGAATTGACAAATCTATGGTGTTCCTCTTGAGAGATGAGAGCAAACACCTTGCTTATCGATAGAATATGATCCATCATCAGTATTCGACCTCTGACTTGAGCTATGAGTCATTTAATCCCATCATAAATAATATTACATATTCCATATGGTAATGATCAGCCGTTTTCTTCATACCTCCACAACTACACTTTACACAGGAGCAAACCGGTATATATTTGCTGAGTACTTCCCAAATGGTTTTCAATTTTGTGCAATAGACACTTACAGATATTGTCTTGAGTATGATTCATTAGCTCTCTTCTTAATTGAAATATAAGAGGGTCGGATATACAAGATATGGAGTTGATAAACGTTATAAACTTCATGGATATCCACCAGGATATAAGCCCAAACAGAAATCTAGTCTTAGTTCTAATCCGCAAGTGAATCATGGTGCAGTGAATCAGATTTCGAGCTCATTATCAAAACATCATGATCTAACTAGTAGTAATGTTGAGGAATTTGTGCAGATCCTGAATCATACTCAATACCAACAACTTAAGATAGGTAATAATGAGTCTAGCTACATCTCAAGTACTTGCCTCCATGTGTCTTTCAATCCAATATTGAGTTCTTACACATATTGGGTATTGAATTCTGGAACCACAAGTCACATATGCTTCAATCAATCAGCCTTTCATATATTAAGGCCAATCAAGAATGCTAACATTACACTGGCAAGTCATGAAAGAATTTCTGTAAATTTCAATGGAACTGTGAAGATTATTCTTGAACTAGTGCTTGAGGATGTATTATATGTTCCTCAATTTAAATTCAATCTATTGTCTATCAGTTCCCTGACTAGGAATTCATCTATCAATGTCACTTTTCTCACTAATTGCTGTAATATTCAGGATCAGGACAACATGAGGATGATTGGCAATGGTAATAAAGTGGATGGTCTCTACATATTGGATGCTACATCATCTAAGTCCGTTTAAATGGTTGTAATAGTATCAATTCTGTATGTTTTATTTTAAATAATGTGACCTCTCAGACTTGGCATCATAGGCTCGGTCACCTATCTTTTCAAAAGTTAGATATGCTTAAAGAACAATTGAACATTACATGTAATAGTCACAAGCATTTCATTACAACTTCATGTAATATTTGTCCTTTAGCTAAATAAAGGAGACTGTCATTTGTATCTAACAATCGTCTATCTAAGAATTCCTTTGATTTTATACATTGTGACACCTAAGGTCCTTACCATGTCCCAATGTATGCTGGCCACAAATTCTTTTTGACATTGGTAGATTATTGTACCCATTTTACATGGGTTTATCTTATGAAGCAAAAATCAGATGTAAAGTTCATTATACGCAGGTTATTTGCCCTGATTGAAACTCAGTTTCATATAGTCATTAAGAAATTTAGATCTGATCATGCTCCAGAGCTTCAGTTTATTGAATTTTTTGCCTCAAATGGGGTTATTCATCAATATTAATGTGTTGAAATGCCTAAGCAAAACTCAGTTGTAGAGAGAAAATACCAGCATCTTCTCAATGTGGGAAGGGTATTATTCTTCCAATCCTGTGTTCCTATTCAGGTGACTGCATACTCATAGCCACATTTCTAATCGATTGGACAGCCTCATCAATTTTGCAGAACAAAACTCATTTCCATCTTCTCTATAAATCCCTAGTCCAATACCAATCTCTTAGAGTTTTTGGCAGCCTGTGCTTTGCTTCTACCTTATCATCTCAATGCCCAAAATTTCATCCAAGAGCCAGGACATGTGTTTTTGTTGGATATCCTCCTAGCATCAAAGGTTATAAACTTCATGATATTGTTTCAAAATCCTTATTTGTTTCAAGAGATGTCAAGTTCTGTGAACATCTTTTCCCTTTCCACACTATCTCTTATGATAATGAACTGATCGATCCTTTTCTAGAATTTATTTTGCCAAAATCAGCCACTGATATTGTTCATAGCACTGAAACTATTTCACCATATAACAATACACTTATGCCTTCTATTATCAGCCTGAATATGAGCCATGACACTACTCTTGCTATATCTCCTCACTCCAATTCAAATCTAGAATCAAGTTCTTCCATTATTCCAGCTCCTAGAAGATCAAATAGAACTTACAAAACACCATTATATCTCCAAAAATATAATTGCAATCTGCTAACAAATACTTATATCTCATTTGATCAACATACTCAGTACCCCATTAGTAAATATCTATCTTATAAAAAAAAATTCATCTTCCCATCGCACCTATCTCTACAACATTTCTTCCAGTTATGAGCAATAATTTTATTACCAGGCAGTTAAATTTGATCATTGGAGGAAGGCCATGGAAACTAAGTTCGAGGCAATGCAGCTAAATGACACTTGGTCAGTTATTCATCTGCCTAAGATAAACACTCCATAGGTTGCAAATGGGTGTTTAAGATCAAACATAAATCAGATGGCAATGTTGATATATATAAGGCACGTTTGGTGGCAAAAGGTTATACTCAACAAGAAGACCTGGACTTTATTGAAACTTTTTCTCATGTAGCTAAGTTGGTTACAGTCAAAATGTTTCTTGCTGTTACAGCCATTAATAGGTGGCAGATCATTCAATTGGATGTGAATAATGCTTTTCTAAACGGTGATCTCTTCGGAAAAAAATTATATGGACTTACCTTTGGGATATATTAAACATAGCAATACAGATGCAAGAGAAGAAAGGTTGGTATGTAAATTACACAAATCAATATATAGCTTAAAGCAAGCTTCAAGACAGTGGTTTTCAAAATTCTCTAATGCTATTATTGCATTTGGTTTCAATCAATCCAAAGCAGATTATTCTCTGTTTACAAAAGGTTCTAAATATATATCTATTGCCTTATTAGTCTATGTTGATGATATTATAATCACTGGTTCAGATTTGAAGGCCATCAACTCCTTGAAACTTCTATTGCGCAGCTTGTTTAAATTGAAGGATCTTGGTTGTTTGAAATATTTCTTTAGTTTTGAGATTGCATCCTCACATAAGGGTATGTTCCTTTCTCGGCGAATACACACTACAATTACTGGAAGATACTTTCTTTCTTGGTTGCAAACTAGCTATCATACCCATGGGATCCCAACGCAAAACTTTGTGCATTTGAGGGGGAGCTTTTTGTAGATACTTCACTATATAGAAGGCTTATTAGTCGTCTCCTATACTTAGCTATTTCCAGCCCAGATATTACCTTTGCCGTCCATAAATTGAGTCAGTTTGTTGCCTAGCCTAGACAACCACACTTAAATGCAGTTCACTACAATATCTCAAAGCTGCTCCAAAACAGGGAATTTCGTTTTCAGAATTTTCTTCATTTCAACTCCGTGCATTCGCATATGCTGATTGGGGTGCTTACTTGGATACATGAAAGTCTGTGACGGGGTTTTGTGTTTTCCTTGGTGATTTTATGGTTTCTTGGAAAGAAAAAAAAAACAAAGCACAATTTCAAGATCTTCAATAGAGGCCGAATATCGTGCTTTAGCATATACAACCAGTGAGCTCGTCTGGATCCATCAACTGGTGCAAGACTTTCAAGTGACAGTTAACACTCTTGCACTCATTTTTTGTAACAACCAAGCTGCTATACACATTGCCAGTAATCCAATTTTTCATGAGCGAACCAAGCACATTGAAATAGATTATTACTTCATTCGTCATAAGATTAATAATGGTTTTGTCAGGCTGCTTCCAGTTAGAACACAACAATAGTTGGTTGATATATTCACTAAACCCCTTCCTGCGACTTCATTATTCCTTCTCTTATCCAAGATGGCTATCATCAATCCTCATCGTCCATCTTAAGGGGGAGTAACAGAAAACAGATCGTGATACAACTCTCAATTCAGCTAATCCAGCTCATCTTGCCAGCTCCAACCCAACTTGCACCAACTGCATCCAGCTCAATTAGTTAGTAATGCAAGTTGATCACATGTGTCATCATTGTATTATGTAAAAATTAGTTGGTTTAGTTAGTTCAAATTTTGATACCTATTTAAAGACTGATGTAATACACTTGTAAATTGAAATTTTTCATTTTTCAATACAATTCTACCTTCTCTTTTTCAATAATTTATGATTAAAAATAAGTATAGAGAAAAGTGATTTTCAGAAAGTCACTCCCATTTGTTGACAATGTTGGTTGTCAACATCCTACTTGATATCATCATAATCATCAATTTAAAAAAAAAAATTGTTTTCTATATGATAAGTTTATATTTTAACAACACATGATTGTCAACTAATGTCATCAACTATGTTTGTATACTTATCTCTATTCTAAATTGAATTTGTAGAATAACTAGTTAGCTTAATTGGCATTGAAAACAAGTGGGGTGCAATAGCCAAGACCGACCTCTGATAATTGAGTTAATAAAAAAATCACGGATTTTCTAGTGAAATAACGTAGGATATGAGTGTCATATAAATCTAGAAAGTTATATAATATAATAACTTTTAATTTTATTGGATGACATCGATTGACTATTAAAATTTCTCAAAATTTGTGTAATTGAGCTATTCGGATCATATCTTGTCATAGTTTCTGATTGATTAGAAATTAGAATCATGCGTGTGGTTAGATAATACATGTTCTTTGAGTTAAGTGCCTCTGAACTAAACTTGTGAGTAAACTTTTAAACTCAACTTAGTATTAGTTCTGTGTATAACGATGACACGACTTTCTATCTCTCGATATTTGGTCTCGAAGTTATAGAATTTTGGAGTTAATCCTCTCTCTTTTTCCCTTTTATTCGCCAAGTTGTACAAATAGACATTTGACTCAGGGTCAGACGTGTATCTGTGCAATGCACCAAGGCCGAGCAAGATGTATCTTATACCAAGTCACTTATGTTACATTTTAATTGGATAAATAATTGAGTTTGCAACACAAATTAGTCATATACAGCTCCTCCTTCATATTAATAGTTCATTTAATGGAAGAAATTAACAGGTCTAATCATGTAACAATCCATCTAATGATATTTGATTCACCGTTAGTTTCACCCCAGTTCACCCAATCCAAAAATCCGCATTTCGAGCTACGACAATTGAATAATCTACATTTGTTCTTGGTGTCACTTTCCACCTCTAAGCACTTGAGAAATGCATGTTCCCACCATGGCAAGGGCGTTTATTCGGGGAATCCGTAAAAAATTGTCCCTCAAGTCTACAGCTATGACAAACTCCCCGATTCTTTCTTGTCATTGCGACCTGCGAATCAACAAAATATAGTGAATGTCATTATGATGCAAAAACTAATTACACTGAACAAAGATGACTTCTTGACACAAGTTTGGAAGTTTGAAGGATGATAACCACTGTAAAATCTACTAACATATACCAATTTATACTAATTAATCTTCACTTAAACATCCAACCACCACCGCCATCACCTTCCCCCTCCCGCAGAGTGAAGGAAAGAACATATCGAAAAGAGTCGAATTTGAAAACCAAATCCGTCGAAACAAACTTCTTGCGTAACATGAAGCAAACTTGAATTCAAAGAAGGGTCTTGCCAATACATCAACACCGACGTTCAATTCATCTCATACCTACTTTCCTTTTGCTGCGTATCAGCTGGAGATTATGGGTGCTGGCAGCTTTGGAGGAATAGAACGCGGTCAAACGGCTCATGAATGGAAGATCGAAGCTATGTAGACCTTGTGTTCCTTCTCCGTCGATGGTTTCTCCGGTGAAGATGGGGAATATGGAAGACGTGGCGCCGCAGAGATGCCCGTTTCAATCTCCACTCAAGGTTTTCGATGATTTTACGAGAAAATAGTGTAGTAATGGGTTTAGAATTTGGGCCGGTTTTCAAACAATTTCACATTTCATTTGAAAAGAGTGTAGTAATGGGTTTAGAATTGGGGCCAGTTTTCAAACAATTTCACATTTCAGTTTTTTTTATTTTTTTTTACCTCCACGTCACCCTTTCAACCAACATGTTAAGTTCTTCTGTTACAGTAGCGCGATCGTTCTGAAGATGAACGATGAGATTGTGTTGGAGCAATATTTACTTGAGTGGTGAAGGGAAAGGCTGAATAAGTTGTACTTTTCTAACAGTTGTAAACCTAACTGTAGTAAATGCTGCTGATATTAATACCTAAATTGCTAATTTGATANGCGATCGTTCTGAAGATGAACGATGAGATTGTGTTGGAGCAATATTTACTTGAGTGGTGAAGGGAAAGGCTGAATAAGTTGTACTTTTCTAACAGTTGTAAACCTAACTGTAGTAAATGCTGCTGATATTAATACCTAAATTGCTAATTTGATAAGCTGACTGATGTTATTGTGCAGGTTCAGATGCAGTTCTTATTGAAGGTAAAGCATTGCTCTCAAGTAGATAACTAACGGTATGTATCATTGTACGATCGCTCAATCTCAATCATCATCCTAGTCAAATACTTGGATATGTTTAGATCATATTTTGTGGTTTTTCGGAAGTCCAACTTTTGTTTTATATGTAATGGCGCGATGTTGATAATGTAAATGGCTCTTTTGAGGATTATATACGATTTTTCTTTGTGATTATTTCTTGCATTATCGTAGCTGGATCCCTTGTGTATACTCGATACGCTTGGTCAAGTAACTATTCGTTATGTATACTCAGTTTACCTGTTCTTTCGAGCACATAAATAGTTATGTATATGTAACTATTCGTTATGTATACTCGGTTTACTCTGTATAGGTACAACTATGTATACTTACACCGAACACAGCATTTAAGATGCATTTTGAAACATCCGAAGTGGATGATTATGTTTGTAAAATTGTGGCTGGGTACTCAGCGGTGGGAAGAAAGTATATATAAAGAGTTTAACATGTGAATAAGCTGAAAACTGCCATTTTCCTTGGTTAAGCTGACGAGCCTTTACGTGCTGCTTTGCCTTTCCTTTAACGTAAATGTGATGTAATGCTTTTACGAGTCCACCCCACGCAAAATGTAGTAATAATAATAATAATAATAATAAGTGTCTCGCCGAAAGAGTCGAGCACCTTTTTTTAACCATAAGTTGTGATTCATCGCTCATAAACTTGCTATGAACACTACACGTAGTATGTTGATGTTGCAACCGGAGCTGGATGCACCTATAGTCGTTATGGATTTTCATCACATCTTTGTTGTATCATTTTTATAGACACTGTCAATTTTTTAGTTCTTTCGCCAAATGTTTCGAAATAAAAATTTACATTTTACACGAGGCAGCCCCAAGTCTATAACTTGATAAATTTTCTACTTGCTAACCTAATAAAATAATTAAAAATATATATAGGCAAAAAAAAGAAGAAGAAGCTGATTTCATGACCATTTTGGTGACCCCAAATTCCAATTACATTAATAATCCCAAAGCAAAAGTAGCAACTTTTTCTTCCCTAAGCTTCCAAGTCAAAAGGTTCATAAGTGATCCTTTAAATGTATAGTATTTAATTAACCTATTTTATAGGCTAGTGATTGTTTAGAAAAGAGAACAAAATTAATGTGTCTTTTGTTTTGTTTCTTATTCAAATCCAATGAATGGTGTAGTGAGACCAAATCACTATTTACTAATTAGTAGAATTTTGCTCTTACGTACAAAAAAGAAAAATAATGTATATAATAGATTATATAATATGATGTGAAGAGAAAAGATTTAATGAAAAAATTAATTATGTTTTAAACTGATAAATGATAGAGTGTTATGTGACATCATGTAATTCATTACGTAAATCTTAATGTACATGTAGTATAATCCTTGTCGATATTTATTAATTAATTAAAGGGTAATTGATTTGTTAATTTCACCAATACGTGTCAATTTTCAGAAAGCAACAAAAATTAGCAGCAGTTCCAAGGTGCGGCGTTCGGCGCAAAAAATATTTTTTAAAGTGATTGAAACAAACTCATTTTCAACAAAGGACAAATTTTGTGTATATTATTTCATTAAGAGGCTTCTATCATTCTTTAATTCACCCTTCAGTCTCGCCCATATGAACTGGTCTAGCATGATGTAGCCAATAGTTGTATGCTAAGAATTTGACTTCTTAAATTCAATAAATTTGAGATCAATTATATAATATGATGTGGAAAGAAAAGATTTAATGAAAAAGTTAATTATGTTTTAAACTGACAAATGATAGAGTGTTATGTGACATCATGTAATTCATTACGTAAATCTTGATGTATATGTAGTATAATTCTCGTTTGTATTCATTAATTAATTAAAGGGTAATTGATTTGTTAATTTCACCAATACGTGTCAATTTTCAGAAAGCAACAAAAAAATTAGCAGCAGTTCCAAGGTGCGGCGTTCGGCGCAAAAAATATTTTTTAAAGTGATTGAAACAAACTCATTTTCAACAAAGGACAAATTTTATGTATATTATATCATTAAGAGGCTTCTATCATTCTTTAATTCACCCTTCAGTCTCGCCCATATGAACTGGTCTAGCATGATGTAGCCAATAGTTGTATGCTAAGAATTTGACTTCTTAAATTCAATAAATTTGAGATCAATTATGTGGATCTTTTACTTTATTATCGAATGGTATAAAGTAATTAGATTCTTAACAAATATAACAAGATATGTGATGTAGTGTATTGTCGCTATTTAGTCAAAAAAATTGCTATTTATGATAGAGGTTCAATTAATCCAACAGATATGCATCAGTATGAACTTAAACACGAAACATCCGGCTTTGATATCAACTCATCTACGATACTGTCCACCTTATTCAAAAGTTATAGCTTATGATGTAGATTCAATCCACCATATACCATCCAGAATCAAGCGCAGGAATTCACTCCAAGTCCACTCCCTTATGGTAGATCATGTTTCAAGCGTACTCGTACGTTAATATGTTAATTTCAATCTACCATTTTTCCTTGTGACTTGATCTACTGTAATAATCTCTTTTATGAACGCAAATTTGAGATTCAGGTAATAAAATTTGATAAAGGTTTGCAGTGATGGTCAACCTACTGCAATCCCACTATTTTCAAGTGGTGATGATCTCGAATCAATTAAATATTTTAAGATTTTAACATTAAAGTAATTATCAGTATATTACACCAAAGAAAGTACTAGTCTAAAGGTCTTGAAACATTAAAGAAGCACAACCACATCGCATAACCCATTTATAAATGTTTCCTTAGAACCGTACACACTTACCTTCCATGTCCCCTCTGCAGACCCTTTATAAGAACAAGAAACCCCACTTCACCCCCTACCCCATATTCATCTGTCTTCATATCTGCACCATTTTCTAGTGTGCCCGTGTGCTTGTATTGTTTTAAAACTTCAAATCTTGTTTTTTCTCTCTATATATTCTGTCAGACATATATGGCAACTGTTACTGGATCTCCTTGTGGTGCATGCAAGTTTCTCCGTCGCAAGTGCGCGGCTGATTGCATATTTGCCCCTTATTTTTGCTCCGAGCAAGGGCCGACAAGATTCGCAGCCATTCACAAGGTATTTGGTGCCAGTAATGTGTCGAAATTGTTGCTGCACATTCCTGTGGCTGATAGAAGTGAGGCAGTTGTTACTATTGCTTATGAAGCTCAAGCCAGGATTCGAGATCCCGTTTATGGTTGTGTCTCTCATATTTTTGCCTTGCAACAACAGGTAATTCATTTTCCTCTCTAACTTTTTGTGCCCGGATGTATGAAAAAATGCAGATGCACCCACACTGAGTTTATTTTTCAACCAAAAACTCGAAAAGTTTTGACTTTTTTGGGCTTGAAATTTTGGTAGGTGGCTTATTTGCAATCTCAATTGATGCAAGTGAAGGCTCAGCTAGCACAAAATCTGATTGAGTCAAGGAATCAAGAAAATCAATGGCCAAGCTGCAACATTAATGGTGGAATGGCATCATCATTTCAAAATTTTCCGTCAAATTACATGAATTCTTCTTCGATCTCACCTCAGAGCTCACTTGACTCAATTGATCATCATCACGGAAATATCGGCATGCAAGATTTTGAAAGCGCCAGAGATGAAGTCACATTTCAAACCTATTGTAGCAAGAAAAGACCTTCACAGACTGACTTGAGTGAGCTTCAAGCACTGGCTCTCAGAATGATGAAACACTGATGTTTTATTTTGATGTTAACGGTTGAAATCTTTTCCTAAATGATTGTATATATGGAGATTATGACAAGTTAATATGTCATGAAGCCTAATATAGGCATTTTCCCTCTTAATTCAGATTATAATTCATCTTATCAGCTGAGAATTGAGGTACAAATCATTCTCTTTCTCTCTCTCCATTTCTCTTTATTGGTCATCTATACTTCAACTTTTAATTAACATAAATTTTTGTTATAAAAAGTCATTTTAGGTTGTTTCTACAAAAATTGTTGTCCAGAAACTTTTCAAGACAAAATATTTCGTGACTAAAAGTGAAATTTCGTTCAGTATGTACTAACTTGTGATAATCAAGATTTGACGTGCTATTTAGTGTGAACAACAAAAATTGGGGTATCGGACTTGACATTTAGTGGAAACCTTGGTAGTTGAGTTGACTTTGTCATCCCTGGGCATTTTTCAAGTTAATAATAATTAACCAAGAGTTGTATAAAATATTAAAGGGTAAGTACGTTTAAATTAGTAAAATTTAGATGCATTATTGATGTTTGAACCCTCCTCTGTCGCATATGGAAAAGAAAAGTGACGCATACGACACGTGAAGTGATTGATGATGATTGAACCGGTTCAAAGATAGAAAAAAATAGATCGACTTGACAGCCTTTATTTGAATGATTTTTTTGAACTATCTCATTATGTATCGACATGTGTCTCTTATTTTTTAGCTTGTTTTTAAATCTAGCATAATTGAAAGATTAATAACAAAGTGATTAAGATTCAAGACCGCACGGATTATCGAATCAAGACCAATAATGGAGAAAACCCTCTCACAGTTTTACTCAATTTTAATCAAAATTAACTTACAGCACAACAATATTATTCAGGAAATATCACTTTCAATAACCATATAAATGATTGTAGAACATAATTTTTTTTTTAATTATTGATCACATTTAACGACCAAAATCAACTGGTCGTTCCTTGGTTGGCAAAGAGGTGTTGATGAATGTATTCAACAATTAAAAGTATATCTAGTCATTAAATGTATTATTTTAGCAACTAAATAACTGATTGTAAAAGGGTTGTATTGACAGCCAAATTTTTTTTCAATAACCACTTGTTTGGTTGTTATATTTCAACGACGAGAGAAATGATCGTAAAAAATTAAAATTGACAACCAATATTATTTCAACAACTACTTGATTTGTCGATGTGTTAATTACTCCGGTCAATAAAATACCATTGAAACAACTAAAATTTAGTTGACTTTTTTTTCAACAACGAAAGAAGTGATTGTAAAAAGTTTATATTAATAATCGAAATATTAAAATAAAGAGAAATATGGTTGTCAACAATAATATTAATGGATTTATAATTTTCACACATTCACATCATACTATAAGCAAATCTTACCCACAATCATAAACAATTATATAAAATGAAGAAATGCAATTGTAAATAATATTAACAAGAACTAAAATTGTCCTGGGCGTTGAATAAATTAAAATATCTCAATATCAACTACAAATATATATTAATTATATGAAATATCGTGACAATTTGTTTTCTAATGTAGATCAACAACCAATTATGTTCTGAACATAAAAACATGCAGATGTAGAGTTAGATACTATTGCTCCAATAGCAGAAAAATATATAAGTATTTCCACGTCACACAAAATAAATAAAAAAATAATAATTAATTATAATCATTTAAATCATTGGATGGAGATGCATCAAGTTGAGTATGCCGAATACGAAACTCTTCTGGAATGCGACTTAAGAATGTCTTCACAAATTTCAATTGAGAACAAAGATCTATAACCTCATTTTGTAAAGCAACATTCTCTACTCTTATACCACAAATTTTCAACCTTGACTTCTTTGAGTTTTTCTGTTAATCAATGTAGCTAAATCTCTTGCCCAAAACTTGCTCACATATTTCATATTATTTCAAAGGCATAGGTTGTTTATTCAAGTCTAGTTGAGAATTCTGTTCTTGTAAAAGGTCGAACATTTGATTCTGTGAACACGTGAATTATAAATAAGATTAGAATTTTGAAACATATTACCAGTATAACAAATAAAATTACGTACATCATGAGACTCCGTTCCTTTAATTGTCAACCAATGTTCATTGTTACGGTGCATCTCAAAGAAAAATTTGATGTGACCCAATAGCTCTTTTGTAAGCAGATCTCTCTATTTTAAAAAATAGAATGATGTATGAAATTCATAAGATAAAATATTGTATCATTATTTATGACTTACCATTTCATGTGCAGCATAAGATTTCGATTCTTGAAGAATTACTAATTTTTTTTTATTTTTTATTTTTGCACGATTTTCTTTACTGACTTCAAACTTTTTTTTTTGCAAAAACATATGTATCACAATAACAATCAAATAAAAAAAATCACACGAGTCGAAAAATACATAAAAAGAAGTCGAAAACACGCTCTAAAAACAATATAGATCACAATGTTAAGAGCCAACCCATCTACAAATACTAGACTTAGCTCAAGTAATATGTGAATATCAACTAAATAAATTTCACACTCATCAAAAGGATTCCAATTAACTATTGATAATTTGTTGTTCAAAATCAA
>CAIGRN010160590.1:0-12000 GCA_903798345.1 Fraxinus anomala | reverse complement strand
CAAGAGATTATATATTTTTTAAAGAGCATATTTTACAATTTAGAAAGTTTCTATAAATATAGAGAACAAAAAATTTTAACTACTCCAACATGATCTTTATATTTAATATTAATTTTACTTCTTTCAAAAAATATTGATTGTTTTTTCTATCTTTTATTTTCACTAGCTTATTTTTTAATTATTATATTATTTTTCTCCACTAAAAATTGAAATACTTTGAATGCATTTAATTATAGAAAAATAATTTGGCTCTCCAAATTTGAAAAGAAAACTCACTTCCTATTTTAAAATATTAATTTAAAGAGTTTCTTGAAACATAATCTCTTACCGACCAACAACAATCAATTCAAGAACCAAAAAAATGAAGAAATTAGAATTAATTTTTACAAAAGATTTTTTAAATTGTCTCGAGTAAGAAATTATTAATTAATCTCTTGTTTGGAACTATAGAGTAAAAACTTATTATTTTTCCAAAAAGAAAAATAGTTCATTTATTGTAATTTTACTTTCATAGTAATTGTTTGGTAGTTTTGAGTAAGTCCAAAATTCAACCTGAGATGACTAAAACACCCTTTAGTACATTCATGAATAAAGCCATATAAATGATAAAAAGCAAAACGCAAGCCGTTTAAATGGCAAAAAGAAACGTAACTGACGTGTGGGATCCACACTCTCACGTCAATTTACAACCCTCCATCCTCTAAAGTGCGTGAAACGTTGGCCGTCCACTCATTTTTTTTTTCCTTCATAAATACAAATTCAATATCTTCACGAAACTCTAAACGGCTCAGCTCTCATGCGGCTGGCTCAGCTAACACAAGCCATATAGGAAAATTAAGTGATTTCCCATAAATTAATTAGGCACTTTTACTCAAATTATAATTATTCCATCCTTGTTAACACATATATGAAAATTGATATAATTTCCAGTGATGGAAGGTCCTTTTTAAATTGTGTTGATTATACATGTATAAGAGTTGAAAATAGGACTATCACCTTTTTTTTTTTTGGTAACGGGATTAGACATATATATACACTTAAAAGCATGACGACTACGTAATGTAGTCGACTGCTCAATACACTTAAAAGAATCACGTGCTTGACGTTGACGACAAAAGTTGTTAAGATAAAATTGTATTTTCTTATATTTTTAAAATTATCGATATGCTAAAATGTACTTTTATCGTTAATAGATGCCTAAATATTATTTTTATTCAACTATTAGTAGAATGAATATTTATAATATGATTAATATGAACGCAACGCAGTTACTAATGAAAATAAAAATCTTTCAAAATCATTTATGAAGCAACCACGGCCTAGGACGTTGCAAATCGTGCGTCATTAAACATGCATAGGGCTCACAACTGAAACAAAAATCTAGAAAATCAAAAAATAGAAAAACCGTATACGACAAAAGTATGGGCTCGCAAAAGTTTACACGCTTCTCATAATGTGTCCACACAACTTTTAACTCGTAATTTTTCCACCGCGCCATAGTGGAAAATTCCATAAAAATTTGTTACGCTAAAACCAGCTGAAACATGTATGCCTCCAGAAAAAAAGATTTATCTTTTATTAGATGAAATTAGTAGAGTTTAGTAAAAGGAAAATATAGCTAGAAGAAAATATTTCCAATAGTATCATCTATATAGCCATGGCTAAAGCAGCTATATTCTTAGGTTGAAGATGAAAAACAAGCCATATTCCAAAATACAAACTTGAAGTGATGACATAGCTTAACCCTCAAAATTCTCATGCAAGCAGAATTTTGACTGCTCAAAGCAAAATGCCAAACTCCATTAAAACTAATCTTCCAGAATTTCTTCCTTTTTGATGCCTATATAATCTGCTCACCGAAATGAATTAATCACTTCTCATAATTATAAGCAGCTTATAATCTTGAAGTACCAAGAACTTCACTTCACTTCAAGAATGGCAATAGTCACAGCTGCTCACATGGCTTGCACTTTCGGAATTCTTGGTATATATAATCAATTTCTCTGAATTAGATCTGTACATATTTTAGCTAATCTTGTGTTTATTAATTTGAATAAATTTTTTTTGTAGGAAATATCACGTCCTTCTTGGTATTATTGGCACCAGTGTAAGAGTTTGATTTCTTATTAAATGTTGTTAATTTTAAAACTACCGAAAAACACATGTACATTTTACGTTTTTTTTTACTTGGATTTCAGGCCTACATTTTACAGGATTTGTAAGAAAAAATCGACGGAAGATTTTCAGTCAATTCCTTATTCAGTTGCCTTATTCAGTGCTACGTTGTATTTGTATTACGCCTTTCTGAAGAATAATGTGATCATGCTTATAACCATCAATAGTGTTACATGTGTCTTCGAAGTTGTTTTTCTGACCATCTTCATGGTATATGCAGCCAAGAAATCAAAGGTTATTCTTATCCTAAATAACCTCAAACTTTTGTCCGATTGCTTTTTTCTCTTTCGACCAATAAATTTGGAGTTGGCACATATGAATCCTTTTTCAGCAACCCGGGCCTTTTCAAACTCTTCATCAAATTCATTCAACTGAAATTTGATGCTAATTCTACTCTTTCACTTCATGCAACTACAAACTAAGCCCTTATTTTTGATAAATTAAGAGTCAAGATTCTGACCCTCTGTTCGACTCGCTAACTCAAATTTTACCATTGCAGATTTTTACCACAAAGCTTCTCGTCCTATTCAATATAGGAACAATGGGATTGATCATTGGATGCACATATTTTCTATCAGAAGGGCATGAGAGAGTGACAATTGTTGGATGGATTTGTTCAGTCTTTTCTGTCAGTGTTTTTGCTGCTCCTCTAAGTATTATGGTAAAAAAAGAAATTATTTTACTATCCATTCATTCATAATTTAATTTACAAATATTTAGCAAAAATCTCTATTTGTTTTATGCAGAGGCAAGTGATAACGACAAAGAGTGTCGAATACATGCCACTTCCTCTCTCATTCTTTCTCACAATATGTGCTGTCGTGTGGTTCTTCTATGGTCTTTTCATCAAGGATTTATACATAGCTGTGAGTGCATTATAAACTCTTCAAATTCATATTTTGTATTCTCGTTTTTGGTTAATTTTTAGTAAAATTCTTCAAATCGTTTTCGGACTGTGCACCTAAAATCTTTTTGTTATTTCTCTCGTTTATATTTTGCCTAAAACCCTAATGTAGGGGCTTGTTCCACGGGTGGAATTACAGTGGGGTCACCTGTCCCACACTAAATTTTAAATCTAAGATTTTGCACAAGACTTTCAAAATATTCCTAACAGTTTTCAATTTTGCCCTTATAATTAATTTTTTTGAAATTTGCCCCCACAATTCTACAATCCTAGCTCCGCGCTTGTTCCAAAAAATAATATTTGTTTCTTTTTTGCATTGTATATCTAAATCAGAGTCCGAATGTTGTTGGATTTTTATTCGGAATAGCACAAATGGTTTTATATGGCTTGTACAAGAACAAAGGAGAGCGAATAATTCTACCAGAAACTAAGCTGCAAGATATATCAACTATCATAGACCTGAAAGCACAAGATCAGATGCAGTATGCGTCAACGGTGGAGATTGGAGAAGTACTTGATCAAAATCATGAACAAACCCACAGAAGAACAGACTTGGATCCGAATGAAGCTAGCCTCACAGAATATGCTGCAGCAACAGACTCCATTGCGTAATATTGCTACCATGTTACATATATTTATGCATATTCACATCGTATCAAGGGCACAAATGTGTCGACATGTATCAAGAAGTTCAACTACAATAAAGATGCTGACTCCGGTCGACTATCTTAATGATGGGAGAAAGCGATAATATAATTTTTGACATAATATCAGAAAGTTTACTGTGATATGAAATGAAAATATTAATTTTATTTTAAATATTTGATTATTTATGGACTCAGACTACTTAGTGTGGACAAGTTTTGAGTGAATTATTTTCTTTATTATAGAAAATAACAAGTCTTAAAAGAAATGTATAAAGTAGAACACATATTTCAACCAAAAATATCCTAACTGATAGCGCAATTTAATATATTTCAACAAAAAAAAAAAAAGGCACAAGATCCAAATGTTGTTGGATTTTTTTTCGGAATAGCGCAGACGGTTTTATATGCCATATACAAGAACAAAAGGCAACAAACAAATAATTCTACCAGAAATTAAGCTGCATGATACATATTTATATCAACTATCATAGACCTGAAATCACAAGATCAGATGCAGAATTCATCAACGGTGGAGGTTGCAGCAGTAAATGATCATAACCATGGACAAGCCCACAGAGGAACAGACGTGGATCCAAATGAAGCTAGCCTCACAAAATATGCTGCTGAAGCAGCAACTCACTCCACTAGTATAGTATGAGTGCATGCAGACCAGAGATGCCTCGATACTTTAAGATATGTAAGGCTTATTGTCCAATTATTGAAGGCTACGTACTCATTTATTATATAAATACATGTATATCGACTTTCTTACATAGAATCTACATCTTCGTATATCGACTTAATTTCTTGCCTCTCTCCGTACATGTATATATAGGCGTCAAAAAGGGAGAATTTTACGCTATTATCTACATCCGGATGCGATTTTATGATGAAAACGATACTTTAACAATCGAATTTTTGGCTAAAGATCCGAATTATATCAGCTTCCTTCTATTAATTCTTAGCCTTGTTCACAGCTAGATTTCATACTTAAATGAACCATCATCATCATAACCTTTTGTTCGAGGAGGAATTGGGGTGGGGGTGGGAGGTGGTCAATTCCAAAATTTGCACAAAAAGCATTATTATTACGTACTTAGCGTCATAGATATATAATAGATGAAAATTTGTCTCTCTTCTGTATGAGTATGTTTGGCAAAGCAGAAAAAAAGTAAAACCTCTGCTTAATTAATTTTTTTTTTTTTCTAATTAGAGTTGGATTAAATTACAAATATTATATTACTCAATTTTAATGAACTAGTATAGTATATTACTAATTCATCAAAGTTTATTGTAAGTTTTTATCTCTCATAGAGGAAGTAACACCAAATGTAAGCATGAAATATACAATATGACATCAAAGTACAAACGCTATAGTGCTCAATTTTAAGAACTAGTATAGGACAGCCTAATTTCTTTTAGTATTTTCAACATAAAAAAGTAAAACTCATCAATGTTAGGTGCATAATTACCTATTTTTATTGTGTGCTCCCCATAGAGTGAGAGTAACTGTAACAACATGCAACATATGAGATGAGGTGATAGTACCTACACTATTCAATTTCAATGAACTAGTATTGTATATTACCATACGCTTCAGCATTTTTAATATGAAAAATGTACAACTAAACAATGTTAGATGCATATTTTCTTGTTTTATTGTAAGTTTTAATCTCCACGGAGGAAGTAATTGTAAACGTACGCATGGATGTATGATATGTCGTCAAAGTACAAATACCATAGTGCTCATGTATTATAAGTACAACTAATCAATGTTAAGTGCTCACTTTCTTGTTTTACTGTACACTACCCATAGAATGAGAGTAACCTTAAATGCAATGTATAAAATGACGTAATAGTATATACATTACTTCTCAGTTTTGATAAACTAGTATTGTATATAATTCATTTACTTTAGCATTTTTAATGTGAAAAAAGTACAACTCGTCAATGCTAAATGCGTATTTTTGTGCTTTATCGTAAGTTTTTATCTATGCATATTTTTCTTTCTTTTTCGTACATTTTATCACTTATAAAGGAAGCAAATATAAATATATGCATAGAATGTATGATATGACATCAAAGTACAATTGCTATAATGCTCAATTATTATGGACCAGTATAGGACAATCCTAATTTCTATTTGCATTTTCAATGTGAAAAAAGTGTAATTCATCACTGTTAGGTGGTCACTTTCTATTTTAATGGACAAGTATAGGACAATCTTAATTTCTATTAGCATTTTCAATGTGAAAAAAGTGTATCAATGTTAGGTGTGCACTTTCTTTTTTTATTGTAGGCTACCAATAGAGTGAGAATAACCTTAAATACAACATTTAATGTATGACATGACGTAATAGTACATACATCACTTCTCAATTTTAATGAACTAGTATTATATACTATCATTTCCTTTAGCATTTTTTAACATGAAAAAAATACAACTCGTCAATTTTAAATGCGTATTTCTTGCTTTATTGTCAATTTTTATCCCTTATAAAGAAAGTAACTATAAATAAGCATGGAATAAATGATATGACATCAAAGTACAATTACTATAATGCTCAATTTTTATGAACAAATATAGGACAAATCTATATATATATATATATTTTTTTTTTTTTTAGCATTTTCAATGTGAAAAAAAAAAAGTATAACTCATCAATGTTGGGTGAGGGCTTTCTTGTTTATTGTACATTACCAATAGAGTGAAAGTAACTTAAATGCAGCATGCAATGTATGACATTACTTAGTTTTGATGAACTAATATTGTATATTATCATTTGCTTAGCATTTTTTAAAGTGAAAAAACAACTCATCAATGTTAAATGCATATTTTCTTGCTTTATCGTAAATAAATATAATCTATAATATGACATCAAAGTGCTCAACTTTTATGAACTAGTATAGGACAATCCTAATTTTTTTTAGCATTTTCAATGTGAAAAATGTAAACTCATCGATGTTAGGTGTACAGTTACTTGTTTTATTGTACACTACTAATATAGTGAGAGTAATCTTAAATGCAACATTCAATGTATGACATGACATAACACTACTTCTCAGTTTTAATGAACTAGTATTGTATATTATCATTTCCTTGAGCATGTTATCACATGAAAAAAAAAGTATAATTCGTCAATGTTAAATGCGTTTTTTCTTACTTTGTCGTAAGTTTTTATCTATGTGTATTTTCTTGCTTTATCATAAATTTTTATCTCATAGAGGAAGTAACAATAAATATACAATCATGCTATATATACTATCCCCGTTTACACCATTTTACACATAACTTTATCTCACACCATCTTTTACAAAAAAAAAAAAAAAATGCTTTTCATCCAGCCGCTCATTTTCCGCCACATACGCATTTGTAAGCCAGCCTGTGGCCATTTTCCGTATAAATGGCTTTACTCAATACGAAAAAATCACATCGTCTTCAGGAGTTCATCTAATTGTAAGTCGAGGTTGTTTGAACTGGTTCACACGAATGGTTAGCAATATTTCATGGTGTTGGTTACACTTGGCTATGTATTTTGAAATAGAAGAGTGAAGCATTATTCAAGTTTGTTGAATTCAACAATATTGTACAAAGAAGTTTGGACAGAAAATAAGATGCTTGAATTCATGTTGTTGAGAAACAAACAAGATATCAGAATCGCTTTGATACCACTTGTTGTGTTAATTATGTCCAAAATATTTGATACCAATTATTGGAAATTCAAGGATCGCGTATCGCTCGATACTACTTATTATGAAATCAACCACTGGATTGAGATATTGAAATTATATGGCACAATAATGAAGTATTTGGTCACAAGTAAAAGAATAAAAGAAGACAAGAAAATATGACAGATAAATTAGGAGATTTATTTCACCAATAATAATGGAGAAATAAACAATTGATCCTAAAATTCTATTAATCTCTTTTTTCATATTATAAAATTGTATAGAAGAGCCTAAAATTTATAGGAACATGTAGAGGATGTCCAAACTCTCATAGTAGAGTTGTTGATGAAATAAGATGTTAAAAAATCGATTCCAGAACGAAAAAATGAAAGAAAAATGCTAAAAATTGGAACAGGTACAAGTGGCGTCGCAACGCCCATGCTCGGCGTTATTCTTAATGAGCACTTCAATTAGAATTTTTCAATTACTTCAACATGAAATTCGGGTCACCCCCAAATTCTAACAATCTCTATCTTACCACGAATTCAACTACAATGAATAAAACTCCAAAATATTATCCATTTGGAGAAGAAAATCCGTCTGCAAGGAATGAACTGGCTCTTCAATAATAACGAAAATTAAATTTTCCAACCAAATACAAAATACTTAATCTCTCCCAATGAATCCAAGCACTATTCTGCAGAATTACCTCAAATTCCCCCAAAAATCATTATGCTTTTAAAATTCACTAAATTGGTTGTAACACACCCCCAAAGTAGAATCAAGCCCAAATACTTTTAAAGAAGGCCTCTTATTAGAGTGTACACATATTACGCTGAAAGCATGCTCTATAAAATCAACATCCGCATACCTTTTTTCACTGGCTCTATTCCTAGCAATTGAATACAATGACACTGCAAGTGATGATGGCAAAGCGGTATTATTTATATCTCATGAACTCAATTGATTAGTATTATTCAAAATCGACCCTTTACGAGCTCCTAAAGGTATTGTACCAAATCGAATGTCCACCACGGTACTGAACATGTGCTAATTGACTTTTTTAGATTCTGCACGATCCTACAAGATGTATAATTGAGATATTTTCTGTCATTCCAATAAAATTTGGGCACCCTTACAAACTTTTAAAACTCCACATCTACCTCTACCTCCACCACCACCAAAAAACTCATAACCCTTTGAATTAAGGAAGATAACGAGATGAAATTCTTTTTTAAATTCAGAACTTGTCGAACCTGGCCAAGTGTTCTAATTGTCACATCCAATAGCTTCAATCTGACAGTATCAATTCCAACAATCTGACAAGATGTGTTGTCTCCCATAATCACGACGCCTTTGTAAACGGCTTCATATGTAGTAAACAAATCCTTATTTGGACACATATGAAATACAAACGCTGAATTCAGAATCTAATCTTCCTATAGTTTAGACTCGATGTCAGAAATAGCCAAGAGATCTCCCTTACTTACAATGTTCTTTGTGAGGTCTGCTTCACCTGAAGTCTCTGATTGCTTCCCATATCGACTTGCAACCAACCTTTCTTTATTATCCAATTTGTAACAATCCTTCTTCAAGTGTTATTTCTTCTTGCAGAAGTTATAAATCTTATTACTGAATCTAGACTTCGTTTGCCCTTTCTAGAACCACCATGAGCAACAAGGTCTTCTCAATCTCTTACCTCAGATACCAGATGCTTCATCTTCTCATTTGAAAACAAAGTATCATACACTTCCTCTATGATGAGAGTATCATGACTATACAAGATCGTGTCTCTAAATAAAGAAAACGAAGCGGACAACTAACATAATAGGATCATAGCCAAATCTTCTTCATCATACTTTACTTCTAAAGTTTTCAAACCAGACACGATCTCTTTAAATACAGTCGGTGATATTCCAATGATCATCTTTCTGTCATTCAATGAGAGTATAAACGTTGCTTGAGATGCAACTTACTTGTCAGACTTTTAGTCATGCACAATTGCTCCAACTTCAACCATAAAGAAACTGTTGAAGCCTCCTTCAAAATGTCCTGAAAAATGATATTCGATAGATGAAGATGAATGTGAGAAACTGCCTTCTTATCCTTCCGTAATTTTTCCTCCACGGTCAGAGTTGCGGGCATCTTGTCAATTCCCAGCAGCGCATCATCCAAATCTTGCTATGCGAGTACTGCGCATATCTTAACCTGTCATAGCGAAAATCTAGTGCTGCGATCCAAAAGCGGAATGTCATACTTCATGAAAGAAATCACGAATAAAAACCTCGAACAAATCAAACTTTGCGCTCTTGAGGAACTGCTGAACCTAGGTTTTGATACCATTTGTTGAGAAACAAACAAGATACCATAATCGCTCTGATACCACTTGTTTTATTAATTATGCTCAGAATATCTGATATCAATTGTTGAAAATTCAGGGATTACGTATCGCTCGATACCACTTGATATGAAACCAACCACTGAATTGAGATGTTGAATTTATATGATACAATAATGAAGTATTTGATCACAAAAAATAAAATAAAAAATGACAGAAAAATATGATAGAGGAATTAGGAGATTTTATTGCACCAATAATAATGGAGAAATATATAATTAATCCTAAAGTTCTAGTAATATATTTTCTCACATTATAAAATTGTATAGAAGAGCCTAATATTTATAGGGAATATATAAAGAACGTCCAAACCCTCCTAGTAGAGTTGTTGATGAAGTAGAATGCTAAAAAAACTGAGTCCAAAAAGAAAAAGAAAAAAAGAGAAAAATGCAAAAAATCGGAATATATATAGGCGATGCCACCTCTAGGCGCCCTGGCGCCGGGGCCCGTAACGGGCGTTCTGCCCAATTTTTTTTTTTTGTTCCAAGTTGTTTTCTCCATCCTGAACTCTTCTTCAAGTTCAATACCAATTTTCAACTCCCAGTGAGTTTTCAAAATAAAACTTTAACTTGACATATGACAACAATAGCTTTCCAAACTGAATTCTTCTTGATATATACTTCAATTAGAATTCTTCAATTATTTCAACAAGAAATTCAGGTCATACCAAAATTCTAACACGTCATATGATTTCTTTCAATAGTGTGACGATACGAAAGATGGCATGTCATAACACCCTCAACAAAATTGGGTTGCATGAAGTAAGTAGGCACATCTCATTTCAACAAGTCTTTCATTACTACATGATAAGAACCTTCCTAGTTAACTTTGGAAGAAGTAGTTGAATGTGCATGCCATGTGATACATCAGTTACATCCATGACCAGGTAAAGAAAAGGACCCTTTTGAGATCTTTTATAATGCAAACCAAATTTTCGAGTGCTCGGTTATATTTGTTATGCTCATGTTCCTAATACTAATCAAATCAAACTATATTCAAAAGCAAAGAAATGTGTTTTTGTTGGCTATGACTCATGTAAGAAAGGATGGAGATGCATGGATCCAAAGACAAATTTTCTTTGTCTCGTCTGAAGGTGTTGTATTTGATGAAGTGTCTTCTTAGAATTATGCTCAGAACTATTAACTGTTAAAAATGCTGATCTTGGTGATGATCAAGATAATTTGGAGTTGTTTCCTCCAATCGATGTACAAGCATCTTGTAATGGTGATCCTAGTAATCAAAAAAGTGAAGCCCCAAGGCTAATACTCCAAGTTCAAAAGATGGTGAGCAGATAATTAGAAGATCAACAAGAAAGAAAGCCAATCAGACTACCTCAAGGATTATGAAGTGTAGCTTAATCATTGCATTGTGGCTAATGCTTTTTTATTGGAGTACTAAATGAAGAAGAACCAACATGCTATGAAGAAGCTAAGACATCATAGAATGGGAAACAGCATTACAAGAAATTGAAGTATTAGGAAAAAATGAAACATGGGAGCTCTAGCCAAAACCAGAAAATTGTAAGTCAATCGCTTGCAAATGGATCTATCATCTGAAGCAGAAATGATATGGTACAATTGATAGATGCAACGCACGTCTTGTTGCTTGTGATTTTCTCAATAATATGGATTGGATTATGAGGAGACTTTCAGAGCAGTGGAAAAAATAGTTACGTTGAGGTCAAGTTTTTCAGTTGCTGCTTATAGAAGTTGGAAGCCATGGCAACTTGATGTAAATAATACATTTCTTTACGACGAGTTGAATCGCGAAGTATTGATGGAACAACACCAATGATTCATCTCCGAGCAATTTCCCAATTTTGCTTGTCAGTTGAAGAAGGCGGTGTATGTCCTTAAACAAGCACCACGTGCAGGGTCTGCCCTGAAAATTTTGAGACCCTAAGCGACTCCTTATTATGAGACCCGTAAACATAAAAAAATTACAAGCATAAAAATACTTAAATATTTAAATAAATAATATATTTATTGTTGGGTTTTGATACCCAATAAATCCTGGGCAATTATGTTAAATCGGTTTTACTGAATTATACTTCATAGGCCTCGACCGATGAGTGAAGCGAATTATCGACACCACTATTTAGGCGACCGATCCTACAATCTTTATGGGCCATTTGAAGTAGCCTAATTTAGTTAGTGTTGCTCATGGCCCGGCCCATTATCTTGGACGGCTTTGTCGGTTGTAGCCCA
>CAIGRN010160583.1:0-14634 GCA_903798345.1 Fraxinus anomala | reverse complement strand
CACTAATGTTACAATACTAGTCTAAATGATACTAAATGTCATAACAAAAAAAAATCAGTTTGATACCAAAATTTGCTCTTTCTCCTTCCTAAATCACATCAGGGCCCCTCAAACCCTAAAAAGGAGGCGAAGGGTACTGGTTTTGGTTGAACAGCAATCTTAACCACCAAGAATACTGCAATGGCATCTTTATCCATTTGTGGGTTGAAGCTTTTTTATGGTGAAAATAACATAGCATGCAAATGGGAAGAGTGGTTTAATCATGTCAAAAAGAGGGTACAATAATAAGTTTGCTAAACAAGCAAAGTTATGAGAGAGAATGTGAGAAATAAGGATCTTCAAGTACTGACTTTTTTTTTTTTTGTCGTGGAAAAATACTTTCCGTACATAACTATTTGCATAATATTTTATATAATGATGATGTGTCAAAAATGTAAGTAAGAAAGTTATTTGATTGATGTGGTTTTGATCCAATTAAATCTTGTCAAATCATCTGTTGATAAATTATTATGTACATGTAGCATAACTCATTTTAAAACTAAATCATTCCATCCATGTTCGTTGCGGTGTACAACGTTTATTAATTTGCATAATACTCATAGCTGTTACAATTGTTCATTGGATTAGGGCTAGAATTAGATATAATAAATTTTTTTATAAAATTGTAACTTACAGGTAACTAGACTCGCTAAAGACTAAAGTGAGACGGTGAGTTTATAATTTTGTGTTGTTTACGTTTCAATATAGATGAAAAACTCATCATTTTGTAACATTTGATTTGGTTTAAAATCAAAATATTGACATATTTTCGTGAATATAAATGATTTTGAATACGCGATTTTGATTAGATTGGACTATTTAATAGATTTTGCTTACACTTTAGAGAGAGAGAGGTGTGTGTATATGTATAATGTATGTGTGATAGAGAAGGAGTGGGTCTTGTCATTTCACGTGTAAATGGGCTGAGAGCTGGTGGGTCAAAGTCTCCACTTCAACAACACCAACCCATCAAAGCAAAGTCCATATCAGCATTCTATTTATGTACGCAAACAAATATTCTGATGGGCCATACCACAGACTGGTTGGCCCCACAATGGTGGGGACTTAGTAGGCCCACAGGTCCAGGTAGGGCCCACATGGGATTAACTTAGCACTGGCATTTATTCCTTCCCTACGACTAAAGCAATAGCACAAGGCAGAAAAAGGAGACAAGATGGGAACCCTCCACCCATTACCAACATATCAATAAGACAGTAAAGAAAACAAAAGGAAAAGAGTAATGCCATTTAGCACAGCTATTATCAAAATATCAGTGTACGCGGTACTAATATGATATTAAATAAGAAGTACAATTAAATAAAATATTAAATAAAAAATACAATTAATAGTCACTTAACTCCACGTTTCATTGAACATATCATACAATATCGCATAAACTGATATTATAGCATCATCGGTGTTAGACGACATTATTTAAAGAAAAACCCAACCAAAGATGGTGTGGGGGTGGGTAGGGGGTAGGGGGAGAGAAAGTCCCATTAGCAAACTTATCAAGAAAAAAGTAAACCAACTAATGTGAGAGAGATAGGGGGGGTGGGGATAGGGCATTAGGGTGGGTAGGGGTGGACAAAGTGGAGGAATATTAATTCAATCACCTAAAGTTAATAGGAAAAGAAAATGAAAATATGTACCCTATTTGACTTTGTAATTACTCATCATACACCATTCATTGTACTATATAAATTCAACCTATGTTGTCTCTTTTATTCTAGTCAATTTTTTTTTTTTTTTTTTATATGGGCATGTTGTCACGTGCTTAGTGACAATCTTGAAAGTACAAGTTAATCTTCTTGATTAATTTATCAAAAAATTAGGGTTGAATTTTCAAACTTCTAAAAATGAGATTGGGTTCTCAACTTATTTTAATATTTATATTTAAATCCTTGTATAATGAAAATTGTAAATGTAGACGTTGAAATTACAAGCGACTTTCATGTGAATAGAGCAAAGTGAATACGGTCGGCGTGCTACCATTTGCTGCCATTTTAGTACTAAACTTAAATGTTATTAACATTTATATTACACGTTTTGTAATATAAATAAATTATTACCAAATAAATATACCTACAAATTTAAATCTTGAGATTCCACACAATATTTAAATCTTAATTCATAAAAACCTGATATTTATAAGAATACACTAGCTTTAGTTTTTTTTTTATGTCAAAAAAACAAAAAGCAATATGAAAGATTTAGGGCATGTTTGGAATGGCTTTTGAGATGTCAAAAGGAGTTTTAGAGATTTAAAAGCTGCTTTAAACCCATTTGTTTAAAATTAAAAAAGTGCATCTTCTGGTTAAAAAACTTTTAGAGAAAGAAAGTTCAATATGGCTTCCTCTAAAAGCACTTTCGATAATTTTTAGAAACTCTTTTAGAAATTAATTTTTAAATAAAAATTGGATAATTTTATCAGTAAACTCTTCTATACAAAAAGTAAAAACAAAAATTATGCCAAACGGGCTCTTAGTGTGTTGAACTACGCATAAAAACTGACAAAATTTATTACCCACATTTTTAAAATTATGTTTGATTTAATGTACGAAACATGTAAATTAGTATACAAAGTGAAGTTATAGATCCCTTATAATGTCCACACAAAAAAAATGTATATGAAATATTTAGTACGTTGAACTGGACAAAAAAAAATTGACAAATTCTGTTATGTACTTTTTTAATTATGTTCCATATAACTTACAAAAAACATCTAAATTCATATACAAGGCCATACCTAAATTATAATTGGGACATTGTTGGTCATTGTTGATAAAGCTGAGTCAAGTACTAATATAATTTTGAGAAGGAATTATGGTATTGGCATGTTTGGGGGGAGACAAAACAAAACCTTTTTTTTGTTTTTGTTTTTGTTTTTTTACACTGGAGTCGAATTCAAGCAAACCTATTTACCTTTTATAAAAGAATCTTTTAAAGAAAACTATCTTACGCCAGTTTCTTTTAAAAAATTAGAATTCGACAGAGCAACTCCAAAAAATTATTTAAATATATTCAAATCAGATTTTTTGTCTTATTAACAACGTTTGACTTTTCAAAATTCATCCTCACTGGTACTTAATATGAAAAATGATTGTTTTGTCATGTCGATAAATATGCTCGAGCACGTCCAATTTTATTCACTCGAGCACATGGAACTTGTTCCAATTTTTTTATTTTTTATTTTTTGAAACATTGTTTCCTAATGCTTTGAATGAGATTTGAATTTTCATATTACACAATGTTTCAATCTTCTTTTGACTACTTTCCTTATAAAATGACGCCATAATATCATCGTCTGGTCCAATGGTTGGCATTAATAAATAAATAAATAAATGTCCACAGAGTGGTTAGTGGACATGATTTCGAGATTAGTGCAATAAATTTAAAAAATTAGGCTAAAAAATACACAATGATTGACTCTAAAGGTACGTTTTAACTCGACCCTTTTTAAAGTGTTTGGAAAATATAAACGACGACTTTACATACTAATATACGTAAACATTCTAAATATTTTCAAGTAATAGTATATTAATTCAAGCTGTTGGGTTGTGCTTGGGAGGTTTAATAAGTGTATGAGTTATGCTACGTAAATAGGCTCGAAAAATAAAGGGAATGTATATTGACATATGATTTGACCGTTTGAAAAAAAAAAAAAAAAAATTCAAACAAGTGCTGCTACACAACACCATCACCCCCGCCCCGCCAATAGCCATGTTGAAGGAGTATTATTCTAATTGTATTAGTAAGTATAAGTGGAAAAGTAAAATTGAAAGTCAATCTCGTGATTCGAGTAAAAACTAACAATGATTCAATATTGAGAAGAAGAAGAAAAAAAGAGAGAGAGATTGGACGAGTTGACCATCCAAATTGCTTTGGGTATGTATTCGAGAGATAAACGCGCAATTGTCCATGAGGTTGAATTACAATTAGCAATCTCACCGTGATAGTGATTCTAGTACTAATTGTAGATCAATCTATAGTACACATAAAATGGGTGTCAAACGATCAAGCAATTAAGATTAAGATTTGAATTCAAACAAAACCTTTAAAGGATGTGCTTGGAGTGATTTATCATACGAGAATTTTAAAAATAACAAAATATTTTACATATCGTCCCCATAATTATGTTTTATATGTTTTATTGCATATTGTTATGCCGTGTTATGTAAATCTAACATACTAAACACATTGTTATAGTTTCTAAATGAAGCATTTTATACCAACCCGTGTTTCTTTAAGTTTAAAATCAAAATTTTAATAAATTTTGATAGAAATTAATGAAATGTGTAGTTGAAAAGTCGTGTAAAAATTACTTTTAAAAAGTATCGGTTTCTATCAGATATAAGAACAAAAGTAAATTATCCATTTATGTTTAGATGCAAAAAAATTGCTCGAAAGTACCTTTACTATTTTCAAACTCGACCAAACATGCTCCTTATAACATGTGTAGCACGTGAGTCCTTTTTGCGCATGCCAAAAAAGTAGACAAAAATGGCAATGCACTGTCATAAATCAAATTAGTATTCCTTTCCTTTTCCCTTCAATAACATGTTTGGAATATATTTAATAAAATGAGGACTAATTTGTAATTACATATAGCCTACCAGAGCTAATATGCGCCGATGGTCCACACCAAGAGAATGTAAGAAAGGAGAATTGATTGATTCAATTAATTAATATAAGGTCCACTATCATGGGAATATGGCTTTTCATAATGATAATGTTGGTCCGGAATTAAGGAACCGCCTCTAGACTGGTATATATTATTGGTCCCTTGTTACATTACCCTTTTTCTTTTTCAATGGGGTCAACATTCCTTTTTGTTTTTTATTTTACAATTTTTCAAATCCTTGGTTAAAATGGGAGCTTCTAGACATAATTCTAAATTTGCTATGCAATTTCAAATATAAAAGTTTGTAATTCTACATTTATTATTACAAAAAAATTTAGGAATCAAAATCTAGAATCAAGAATCGACGAAGTCCCGAATGATTCTTTGTTCTTGAACAGAAATCGTGGATTCTTGAATCTAGAACTAAATTTGCCCTTTTTATAAGTTTTTTTGTTTACTACTTATTCACCTTAACTTAATGACCTGACCCAACAAGTAACAAGTTTAAAAGACCCAAATAGTAAGTATCATAATCAATCAGATTCAATCATTTGAACAATATAATTATATCACTTCGTAGTCACTCGTGACCGCACTATCCACCACACAAACCCTTCTTGATGTGCCGCACACAGCTATAACCAGAATTGGGTGCTAGCACATTATATATTGGATTCAATTTGCAGTGAATTAAGAAAGTATTAATGAGGAAATGTTATAAGTAGAATTGAACCCGAACCCGAATCGATCATTTGGTTCGATTCCAATAATTATGTGAATCCAAATAGTTTAATTCACGAAATACTTGGAGTATAATGGATGGTTCTGATTTTTGAAATATTCGGACCAATACACCTAACATCCATGTTCAATTACCATTCAGTATAAATTCCTCAACCCTTTCTCACTTTCGTCGTGATCTATAAGTATAAAGCAGGTTGGCTCGAACTACTTTAGACCATCTTCAATGATCTTTGGAGATGGTTTTACACTAAACTTTACACCAAATTTTATTTGAATTATTTTATACCAAATTTTATTTTATAAATTATATTATTACAAAATCATTAAATTAAAAATTATATTTAATGAAGTAAAATATTGTATTTATTAATAAATTGAGAAAGACATTAAACATAATATCACAGGTCATAAAAACTACATTGAACGCACAAAATAATTTACATATAACGAGAATGACAACTCGTTTGTCACTTATATATCAAAATTAGTATATTCATCTCATATATGATTATTCAATACATGTCGAAGTGTAAATTGCACAGAAATAAGTAGGTATCAATTAAATGCATATCAAATTTGTAACTTTTGACATTGTAATGAACAATTTTAATTTATTGTTGAAATAATTATTACTTATTAATCAATTAGAATTGAAAAATAAATGTTAAATATAAATAACCATCATAATACTAAAATATTAAATAAGGATATAGATAGAAGAAACAATTTTTATAAAATGCGAGCAAGGGCGAAACGGAATTAAATCAAAATTCTTACACTATTCATTATACTATCTTTTACGCTATATTTGAGGTACCATTGAAGGAAACTTTACAAACACCAAATATGGTTTTCCATTGGAGATGCCCTTAAAAATATTTGCAACAAATTGTTCATGAACAGTTGTGATGGATTGACTTGTGGAAAAAATTGTAAAAAAACATGTCTATCATCCCTGATAGGCTTGGGTGAGAGAAAAAATTGAGACATTTTTAAAATATTGGATTGTAAAAAGATTTTTGTATTGAATTTTACATAGAATGACGATGTTTGTAACTTATGTTTTCAACTTTTTTACCACCTTTTTTTTTTTTTTTTTAAAACTTTTTTGTCATATTTTTTCTTTAACCTTCTGTTGATTAACATATATTGTTTATGCTGAATGCTAGAAAACCGATTACGATGGAGTAAAAGATTCATATGCCCTTCGTAATTTTGAACGAGCAAGATAAATAGTAATTAAAAAAAGTAAAATAAAATATTTTTCATTTTAACATAATATTTGGACAAAAGGGGTATATCAAATAATATATATTAATTAATTGAATATTTAAAGGTAAGAATAGACTAAATAAGTTGGAAATATAAGTGCAAAAATGTGTTAAAATTCAAAACATTCATTACAATTAAAATTGATTTTAAATCACGATGTCTATCCAACAATATTTTTCAATTTTAATAACTTTTTATTTCATTTTGATCAAGTTGATTTGTTTTTTCAAACGGAAAATTATAGTAGACGTAAACATAACATATAAGTTCAAGGAAAAATTTCGTTTGGGGTCGCAAACCCTAAACTTTCAAACGTCTGAGCAAAGGGTCATATTTGATGGAAATGTTAGTTTGGTTGTTAATTTGTCAGGCTTAATAGACTTGAACGTAGTGAAATTAATAAATTCGAACAATTTAATTATTATAAAATTTATAAGGAAAACAACAGGTTTCAGCCTTTCGCACAACGCGAATTTGAAATCTCAACCTACAAAAATAAGCATTTCCGACTCTAACCCATTTTATTGATAGTCAAGCTCCGTTCGAAAAGTAAATGTTAAAGTAAAATGTAAAGCATACTGAATCGTTAAGAGAAAAATATAAATTCATAATTAAAAAAAAAAGGAGGATGAGCAATATTCCTTAATTAATTCGAGGCAAGACAAATATTCCCATAGAATAAATGAGTTTGTTCACCATCAATACGACCAATCTACCTATCAATCACTGGACATTCAAGTCCAATAAAGTTAAGATATAATTAAGAAAGCCTAAGGTGTTAAAAATTCAAGGAGGTGATATGGCGTGATATGAAGTATAAATCGCACAAACTAATAAATAAAAATAAGATTTAAAAGAAAATAAATAAGAAATTGATAGAGGAACCAAATATTTTATTAATGACAACCAATGGAGAGAAAATACAACTTTTAGCAACTTCTACAATCTACTAAATTGAATGAAGTGTTTACTATTTATAGGGTCTAGAACTATCACAAAGATGGAAACAAGATAAAAAAAATCACGTCGAATAAAAGAAATAATATTTTCTCAATATTTTTCCAATAAAACACGTAAAATAAAAGAAATATTTTCTCATAATATTCTACCTAATTTGAGTCACAAAATCCAAAAATCTTTACTTTGACACAAATTTCGATACAACGAACGAAGTTTCAAAATTTCACCACTTGAAAAAATAAATCGACTACAACGAACAAACTAAACTCTTCATCCCAAACCAAACTTATCTAACATACGAAAAATACTATTTATCTTCCACCATATCTAACACGAATAAATAAACCCAACAACTCGGTTCCCAAAATTCACAAAAAATTCTCGAAGCACACCCTGTAGCAGAATTAACACTAAATATTTTAACTGAAGGCCCAGTCTAGACTCGTCACCTTCAGCAACTCCAAAAGCATGCACATTCAGATCAGCATCACCGTACCAATCTCCAATGGGTCTCTTCCTAATTGTTGAATACAATGAAACCGCATACTATGGTGGCAAAATGAAATTACCCATATCCCCCAAACTCGACAGAGTAGTATTATCCAAAATAGACTAAAGTCAACTTCCAAATGTGCTGTACCGAACTGTATATCCACGACAGTACCAAACATGTGCTAATATCTTTCCACTGATTCTGCACAACCTTGCAAGATGTATAACCGGGACTTTCTCCGCCCCTCCAATACAACACGGACACCCTTTCTGACCTTCAAGATTCCACTTGTTCCAAAGAACGTGTACCCTCTCGAATATAGGGTACTCAGCGAGATGATATTCTTCTTCAAGTCAGGAACATGTCGAACCTGGCCAAATGTTTTGATTGTTCCATCCACCACTTTAATCTGACTCTCCCAATACTAGTTACCCGACAAGATTCATTGTTTCCCATAACGTCGACACCTTGTGTCACTGTTTCATACGATTCAAATAAATTCCGATTATGACTCATATGAAATGCACAATTTGTATCCAAAATCCACTCATTATCAGGCTTGGGTTCCACGTCAGAAATCGCCAAAATATCTACTCCACCCAAATAGTCCTCAACTACGTTGGTCTTGTTTGAAATATTTGATTGCCTCCCATGATTTGCAACTGAATTATTCTTACCTTACAACTTCTCGCAATCCCTCTTGATGTATCCTTTTTTCTTGTAGTAAAACATACTTTATTGCTGAAATCCACCCTCGACTTGCCCCTTTGCTGATTACCATGAACCACAAGAGCTTCCTCATCTCTGGAACTAGCTCCAACCAGATAGTTCATCTTCTCCTTTGAGAACAAGACATCATACACATCTTCAATGATGAGTGTGTCACGACTGTACAGAATCGTGTCCCTAAACGACGAAAACAAAACAGACAGATAGCACAACATGATTAAGGTCAAGTCCTCTTTATCATATTTTACCTCTAACGTCTCCATATTAGTGATAATCTCCTTAAACATGGCGAGATCTTCCAGTGATCGGCCTTTTACCATGCGATGAGAATAAAGCCTCTGCTTCGGATGCAATTTGTTGGTCAGACTTTTGGTCATGCACAATTACCCCAGTTTCAACCACAATAACATCTTGAAAAATGTTGTTAGATAGATGAAGATGTATCTGCGAAAGTGTCTTGCGATCCTTCCGTTGCTTCTCCTCTATTGTACAAGTTGTGGGCATCCTATCAAATTTCAACAAAGTATCATCAAAATCCATCTGCACCAATACATCTCTCATTTTCACTTGCCACAACGAAAATCCTGTACTGCGATCCAATAACAAAATATCATACTTTATGGTAGCCATCGATATCAAAAAACTCAAACAGTCAAATCCTTGCTCAGTGGAACTGCTGAATATTGGCTCTGATACTACTTGTTAGGACCTCGAGGAGGTGATATAGCGCGTTATGAAGTATAGATCACACAAACTAATAAATAAGAACAAAATTTAAAAGAAAACAAACAAGAAATTGGCAGAAAAATCGAATATTTTATTAATGACAATCAATGGAGAGAAAATACAATTTTCAACAACTTCTACAATCTACTAAATGGATTGAAGAGTCTACCCTTTATATAACCTTAAAATATCACAAAGATGGAAACAAGATAAAAAAATAAAAAAATCACGTGGAATAAATGAAATAATATTTTTTCAATAAAACACGTGAAATAAAAAAAATATCTTCTTAAAATATTTTTCCTAATTTGCGTCATAAAATCCAACATAAGGTAGGGATTAAGCTATATCAGTGGTAAGGGAAAAGTAACTAGAGTACACAAAATGTGTAAAAAATTGTTGAAAGTGGGTTAAAACCCGATTAGTCGCACAATTGTTACCATGTTGTTTTTATTTTCTAGCAATGTAAAGTATATATTGTTGTTCAAGTTATACTTTCGAATGTACTTTTTGAAAGAATGCAAAAACAAAGCATGTCTTGTCTACGAAGGTGCAATTTTATTTATTTGGATGATAAAATCAATGTACTATTTAATTCTCGTGTCACATCATTAATTTTGTTAAATTCAACACGCATTAAGTATATAGAGTGCTTAAGTTGGAATGAAAAGGAAAGTTCGCTAGCTTGGAATATAAAAAAGTTTACCGACTAAAACAAAACACTGCCATAAGTTGATTGATTAACCATAGAAAGAAAATAGTCCTAATTGACGCATCAATTTTTTTTTTTTAAATCAATGATTTTTTCCACTAGTAACTAAAAGGACCATGTTACAAGATAATTAAGAAAGCATGTCTTGTCTATGAAGGTGCAATTTTATTTACTTGGATGATAAAATTAATGTACTGTTAAATTCTCGTGTCATATCATTAATTTTGTTAAATTCAACACACATGAAGTGTATAGAGTGCTTAGGTTGGAATGAAAATGAAAGTTCGCTAGCTTGGAATATAAAAGAGTTTACCGACTAAAACAAAACAATGCTATAAGTTGATTGACTAACCACAGAAAGAAAATATTCCTAATTGACGTGCCGAATTTTTTTAAAATCAACGATTTTTTCCACTAGTAACTAAAAGGACCATGTTACAAGACAATTATTTTGTGGGTTTTGAGATCACTACTGTTGTCTTCTCCGCATTTTTATTTAACTACGAGATAAGTAACTATTAACATTTATCGAATGTCGATCTTATTCCTTTTAAAATTTTCTACGTTATGCTAAGATATATGTGTTCAGTGGCGTAGTCAGTACCCGACGAACACCCACGGCTGCACATGCTGGCTCCCTCATCGGGTACTGGCTCCATCGGAAGTAGAATTTTTTACTGTTTCTTTTTTCTCTGAAAAAATAGATAAAAGCCGCAGCATGTCTATTGCTATTCTTGAATTTAATTTTTTCTTAACAAATGTAGTTGAACAAATGAAATTGAAATCAAGCTTGAAGATTTCTTCCTAGTTCCTTCAATCTTGCTCGACGGCTCATTCTTCTGTCGTCTTCTTCTCTTTCTTCTCCATTCAAATTTTTTCCTATTCTTCTCTGATTTTCTTTTCTTTCTTCTTGTTTTCTCTTTCTCCCGCATTGGCTCTCTGGATAGTTCTAAAATGATAAGGCAATGTATTGACTTAAAAAAATCATTAATGGTGTGCCCCACAACCTTCATTTTTATGCCAATACCCCCAAAATCTTCTTCATATATAATTACTAACCTATACATTTTTATAATTGCAAGATAGCCCACAAGAATATCACTAACTCATTTAAATCCCTTATTTGACTTTGACTTAATAATTTGCTATTGCGTTCTTAAAATTGGAAATTGGATATTGTTCTTGTCAACTTATTGTTGGTAACGTCTACGTTATAACTTGAGTTGTATTTGTTTATATTTTCATATATGTATGATTTTTACGTTTTAATATATTTATATATTGATTGTAGAATTTTTTTAATATTATTCAATTAAATATTAATAAATAATGGTCGTTGACGGTCAACGTTCAACGACCGACATACCTCACTCAAAATTCTAGATTCTCCACCGAATGTATTAATGTATTAACATGAATAAGATAACGAACGTGAAATGGATTGAAAATAGATGAGGAAAATGACGATTTTTACGCTTAGAACTTTTTTTTAAATTTTTATTTTTCTCTCGAGAGACCCACATTCACAAAAGTGGAGCAAATTAAAATAGTGGAGGTAGATAACAAAAGACACGTTATGTTGTTATTATCAATATATTTTAGATATCTCAATAAAATTTTCAATTAATTGATTGTAGTGAAAAAAAAAAATATTCGAATAGTCGAGTTCAAATTTAATGCAAGTAAACTCAGGATCTGTTGATGCAGATTTTTTTATAATAGATTTTATGTAAAAATAATATTTTTGAAGAATGTAATTGAAAAGTAGGTTAGTTATAAATCGACCCGTAAAACCATTTCATTCTAAGAATTTGGGATTGAAAATTTGTGGATAAAATGATAAGAAAAAGTTTAGTGAGTGGGGATACACAAGGTTTTGTGTGACTAGATCCGAGGTCACAAGTTCCCTCATATGGGGTCATAGGAACACATTTTAAGTGAACTAACACGACTAAAATGTTCGATAAAATAAATACAATTTCATACTATCATGCTAAATGTACAGATGTGCCTCTAGACGAGTTTAGGGGACGACATTTTAGGTAAAATAACTCAAGTCATTGGAATGGTATGTAATAGTCTCTAGATCCTCAATACATGTAATTTTATATCGAGTGAATGATATGTAATAGTCTCTAGACATAATTATGAAAACACATTTTGAGTAAAATAGATTACACCACTGAAATCGGACTAGTTAGGCAGAACACAAATTTTAGAAAATCGACCAAAAACGTTTCTTTTGAATTTTTTGTAAATTTATTTATTTTATTATTTTAAAAATCACGGGGTGGATATTGATTTGGTCATTGACCATTTTTCTTTTTCTAATTTATGTCTAGACTGATTTTTAAAACATGATTTTAATTTAAGCATATCCATTAGTGTTCTCGTTAGTCATTCCGACTATTTTAAATGCCAATGATCATATCCAAATTCAAGTCATAGGCTGCAATTTTTCACCTTTTGAGTTTTTCATTGTCTTCCAAATAACATGGCAACAGCGTCCACATTGTGTGCTGCCGGTAGAAGCAAGAACTGGTGAAGCACAATTTATCCCCCATCCCATCCCCTCCACACACACAAAAGATGAAGAAATCACTTTCTTACCATATCATAAGATCACGATAAATGGAAGAAGTGAAGGGACAATGTGAATATAAATTATGTTTACTTGCCGAAGAACTCAAAATTTTCACAAATCTCAAAACAAGAGCCTCTCAGCATAACGAAGTGGATGATGACACTCCCACATCAAAAGAACTCACAAGAATCGGCGAACAATTTCTTTCCCCTTCATCCACCCCCCTTTCCCTCCACACACACAAGATGAAGAAATCACTATCTTAAAATATTATAAAATCGAGGTATATAGAAGAAGTGAATGGACAGTGTTAATGACTCAGTTGTTACTATTAGTTATATTTAGTTGTCCAAGGAATGACATTTGCAAATTTCAATAGTATCCCTCTCCTTGAAACAAATGATACTTAAAAATTGATCTTGCATTCAAGACTCGATGCACTAAATGCTATCTTAATCATTTACTTGACCTCCTCCTTCCTCTTTCTCCGCAAACCGAACTAGGCAAAGAAAATGATAGTTTCTTAACAACACGATACACTTAACACCATCACCTTCACTGCCAGTCTCACCCCATCCCTGCCCCACCCCTACAACAAGAAGAAGAGACCTACAGGGAGGGAGGGGCAGAGAACCCAAGATAGGCTAGTGCAGAAGATTTTGTTTGTGTGATTTGACCAAAGCATTTAAGAGAAAAAACAATGTGTGGGTCTAACCTGTCATTTCATTTAAACAGGATTTCAGCTACTAAATGAGCCGAATCAAAAATCCTTCTTTCTTTATCTGTTTTTAGTTCTCAAGAAAATGAATAATTTACAGTACTCAAAAAAGAAAAGAACAAAAACTCTAAAAAGAGAGCATTCAGTACAGGCCAATAGCAGCTGAAAAAAAAAAAGCAGCTCGAAAATAAAATCTCTGTCATCTTCGATTTGCGAGCAGACCACCCAGAAACCCTCTCTCTCTCTCTCTCTCTCTATATCACTCACACTGTTTATATCTCATCCAATTCGTACATACTTATACACACCACACCAGTGTCTTCATTTTCAGTCAAGAAATAAAAATCCCTTCTTTCTCTTTTCTTAGAATAAAATCTTGTTGCCTCTGACAATTTGTCATTTTAAACTTGACATGTCTGGAGTTTTAGTCTCTATTTTACATTGCTCTCCTCGTTGATCTTCGAAGAGCTATTTTTTTTGTCTTGAAGGTGTTGGCTCTCTTCTTCTTCTTTAGACACAAGAGAGAAAAAGAGAGAGCCTTCAGTTTGGTATTTTGTTCATTTCTTGGAGATCCCATAGATTTGATCTACAGTTAACAAATCCTGTATTACTTTAATGACCCTTTGGGCTTTGGTGAAATTCATTTCTAAAGTTCAAGTTTCAGCTGGAGCTAAGTTTTGCTGTTTTTGGAAGTATTGAAGGAAGGAAAAAATTGTAAGTTACAGGAAATGAATAGGCTAAATGTTTCCGCAGTAATCAATGCTTAAAATGCATAAAATTCGCGTCTTTGAGGTGAGTTTGTGAGGAAATCAGGGGTTTGCGTGGCAAAAAGGAACAGATTTCACCTGCAATCAAGTAAAAGTTAATAATTAGTAAAAAGAAATCAGGGGTTACAGTTTTGTTAATTTACAGCTTCACTGAAGGGTTGTTTTGTTTGTGAAAAAAGAAGAGAGGAAAATATTTGTTTTTGTCAGTATATGTATGATTTCGTATACAAGGTTGTTTGGTTTTCGTTGAGCTATTTTGGCTGTTA
>CAIGRN010160572.1:0-10122 GCA_903798345.1 Fraxinus anomala | reverse complement strand
ATGTCGAAATTGCATGTAGTCAAATAAGTGATTTAATTTAACCATATTCATCACAAAATTTTATTATGATACTTTTATAATTTTTAAAAAAATTGTACACGTAACAAGTTGTTCGTGTACAATTTTTAACTCCGCCTACTCGAAATGAAGTAGCCGGTTCTAAGCCCATATAAAGGAGGAGGATTTGTTTATTTATTTTTTTTAATTACTATTTTAAAAACAAACATGTTTTGAAAAATATATATTTCAAAAATGTTTAAAAAATGTGTGTATATATATATTTTAAGCATAGTATAGTGTTAATAATAATTTAAAAAAAAAAAACGAGCCGAGTCGAGCTAGCGCCCACGAGCCGCGAGCTCGCTCATGGGGTAAGGGCCCATTGCCACCCCTAGAAAACCATGGACAGAGGCCTAATGGAATTGGACGACGAATGTCTCCGTTTCAAGTTTTCGTTTACAGTGGGACCTAAGAAATGGAATTTCATAAAGGAGTGTGTTTTGATGATTTCCTTTTGTGATGCTCAGATCTGCCAAGTCCAGATTATGAACCAGAAGCTTGAAATGGGTTTCTTGGAATTTGCTTATTTCTTTGTTATCTTCATTGTTTTTGCAGCTTAGAATCCGCCATTACACTCAGGTTTTATTTATCCGTGTGTGAACTGTCAAGAGTGTTCTTTGGGTTTGAGGTGAGGGGGAGGGCGGGGTGGAGCGGGGTACCAACAGTGTTCTTCCAGTTTTTTTTTTTTTAATATATATTTTTTAATTATTATAGCCTTATTTTATGTAGAATAATATAAAAGTACTATTTCACCCCTTCTAAATTAGTCAAAAGAGGTCAATTTTTTTTTTTAATGTTCAACTAACGGTCAAATAGATGGATTCCATCCATCGGACTCCAACTGTGACATTTTTAAAGGTTTGGTACCTCTGGTGGCACAAATGAAAGGTTTGTGCAAAGTCTGCATAAATATGAAAGATTTGGTACCGTGATTGCAATTTTTCCAATAAAATATTATGAATTATTGGCGAAAAACGAGTATACGCGCATACAATCAATTCATTTCACAATTCGCTAATTGCCTATTTAAATAGTAGTCAGCAAGCATATTGATAACTTTATTCGCCCTGTCGAAAAAGAAAAAAAAAAAGAAAAAAAATTGATACGAATCACAGCCCACATCCCCAAACAACGCTACTATATCCGCATTAGGGTCCAATCTGAAATCACTCAGGGAATCTGAACCAAATTAAGTAGATTATCCTCGTGAGACCCTTGAGTTAGAATCTTGTCAAAGACGTCGATTGAGAGAGACAGGATACCTAATGAGTAGAAAAAGCATAGTCATAGGTGATTTTCAATTTTTCTCAATTTTACCAACTTTAAAATAATTAAATATATGATGGTTGAAACCTCAAAAATCTCCTTGACTTACATTTTTATTTTCCATTCCTTTCTCCCCAAATCTTCCGTATACAGAGGAAATTATGCGTAATGCAGCAATAAATTGAACAAATTCATGCAATTAGATGGAAAAAAAATAATGTTGTTGCATGCATTTACATGTTTACATCACATGGTTGGTTCTGCATTTTACTTTCTTTAAAACTGCATCATAAAAAGGGGATCAGTTAATATCAATAAAATCATTCTATAACTAAATCTATGCCCATAATTACATGATATGGATCGAGATAAAGTTCAGAGTTTTTCTCGCGTAACACAAGAATTAAGAGAAATGGCTTATTTGAGTTCTGGCTTCGGAATTGTTCTTACATTTTGGTAGTTTTTTCGTGTTTCCAAAGCTAGTGAAGATATTGCTTTACCACCAAAATTCTTCAATGTGATGAAACTATGGCGCAGTAAGGTGAGTTTTCTCACAAAAACACAGTTAAAATTACCTTGGTAACCAGTAAACAGTATTATAAATAAGATTTTAATACTGTTTTTGTTGAATTTGATTAATTAGGCATTTCTCAAAGCATGGAAATATGCATGTGAATATGGTGGGAGAAGTAGGGTTTTAATCCCTCAATGAACATTTTTGTTGAGATCTGTGACCTTCCAAAGGAGGGTGAAAGGGTTCCATGGCCTTTTTAATTAAAGGACTCTTAAGACCCCGATCGATAGTTCCAAGTTACTAACTCTTGGATTGGTTTTCGGTATCTCAACGATATGACTGTGAAAGGTGGTGGATCTTTCGATGACCAAGGATCTGCTGCGAAGAGAATTCACAATGTCCACCTCTACCAGGAGTAAGTAAATGATTCACATAATTTTGATCTTCAATAATTTTTCATTTCAGGGTTATTTAATTCCTTTGCATACATGAATTCTCTTCAGAGATCGAGGTTCGACTTTGTGAACAATTCAAGAAAACGTCATGTACGATCAATTAACAGCAAAAATGCTCTCGTCAACATTTTTGCTTGCAATAACATGAACAGCAGCTGGCGCCAGCCGACAGGCCTAACACCGAAGGCACCCACATCTGCAGCTCGCGCAAATTCTGGAACTCTCGGTCAGACTATTGGTCGTTGGAACCGGCGATGATTGCTGGCAGTCAAAATATTGACGTATCCAATGTTTTTTGGGGGCCGGAACATGGCATCAGTATTGGAAGCCTTGGAAAAGACCATCAGAATGATTATGTACAAGGAATAAGCATAAGAAATTGAACCATTGCAGGGACTGAAAATGGTGAGAATCAAAACATGGTCACCATCTTTAAACAGTGATATGAGATTTGAGGGCATTGTCATGCAAAATTCCAGCAACCCTATTGTTACTGATCTGCAATATTGCCCTCGTCCCCTTTGCGCTCCCGAGGCAAGAACAAATTCCCTTTTCTGATAATATTTTCGTTTTTCTTTCATGGCATGGTTGGCAAGCGGTATCGAACAATACTAGTATATCTTTGTTAACGGGCGTTTATGTTTCTGAATCTAAGGTCAATCGACATCGCGTGTTCAGATAGAGAATGTGACATTCAGAAACATTTGGGGCACTTCAAGTTCAAAGGTTGCAGTGAATTTAGAGTGTAGTAAAAGAGTGCCTTGTCGGAAAATCGAGTTTAGAAACATAAATTTGGTTTACAATGGACCACATGGACCTGCAACTTCTCAGTGTGCCAATGTAACTGATTCTTCCTATGCCAATCAAATGCCTCCCAGTTGTGTATAAGAGTTTAATTTGCTTATTCTTTTCATAACTACCGTAGTTTATGATCAATAGATGGCACGGAAAAGTTGCTCATCATATTGAGAATTTTCAGAATTTTAGCTTTAATTAGTTGCATTCTTGTCATTAATTTCATAAAGAACCATCTTATTGAGAACTTTCAGGATTTTGACAATGTACTCGAGTTTATATTGTTGATGTTCTAGCATCAAACCACAGACCAAAGACGAAATTTGATTAGAGGTTGACCTTCTGGTCACGACCGATGACGTATAGCTTATAATAAAAACTGGGTACGTAGAAACATTTTTTGATGCAGTTTCTGAATAAAAAGACTAATCAAGTACTCTTTGAGGATTCAAAAGTCCAATTTTAAAAGTTGGGACGAAATGCCCCGTGGCACTAAAATCTGGGTTTCTCAAACAAATCTACCATGAATCTCCAAAAAGACGCGCAATGTGTAGGAAGCTTCACTCAAGGTTAGCACGCAATGACATAAACTGAACGAGCCTGTAAGGATTAAAAAAAGTCTTGCAAATTCACATAACAAATACACAGTTTCCTGTGTACAAAATCACAATTCACAGGAGAGAGATAACCTGCGGGGCCTGTTTGTAGTTCCCTTCTATACATATTTCTGACCCTTCCCCAGCTCTATAAACTACTGTACATTTGATAAGACTGCTAGGCAGTCTCAAGAACTGGACCAAAAAATGAAGCAAAATAAAAAGGAGAGAATTCATAAAGATTGAGCTAAGCATATGACAGCAGAGAGAACTTCACATATAGTTGATGCTAAGCTTCACTCTGATCGCCTCGCCCTGTTAACATCATTTGCCGGTATGCATATAAACAGAACACTCCCTTTGCCCTGTCAAATATTTCTTCCGAGATAATACGGAGTATCCATGGTGAAAAGTGGACGCTCCAGTAATATCATATGTACGTTCCAGTTCACAGGTAAAACAATAAACGACTACACAAAAACTGTACAAAAGTTAGCACTTTGTCCACAAATTCTAGTTTGGAGTCAACCACTCTAAGGGAGTGGTCGACTTTTCTCCGGCTACTCATCTGGATTACTCTTTGGGCTGTCCAGAGAATCCTCAACATAAGTTCCATCTGGCTGACGTATAAAGATATTCAGATTACTGGTATGTTTAGGTTCCTGAGAGACCCAAAAATCCTTATAAATCAGATCATCAAATGATAAGAGAAATTAAAAAAATAATGGAAAGATAAATAATTAGTGTTCAACCAGAGGTTCATAAATTTTATATTATTGTTGAAAAATTAAAATGTAAAGTGATAAAAAATTAGGAAAAGCCACCAAAAACTATTTCCTTCAGATAGAGTTCGAGAAATAATTGGTAAATATAACTCTGCCGTTGTTCAAGCCCCATTTTTCTGGCCAAAATGCATTTTGAAATAGTTTTTTGTTGGAGACTGTGTGGATAAAAAATAGGGAAATATTTTGGGTTTACATGTAATATTATTTTATGAGAGAATGTGTGGTCGGAAATGAATTTTGAAAAAATGGACCAAAAATAGGCTCTATAACTAGAAAACGTGATAACATTTATTAGCAGTACAAATTTTTACCCACTTTACATTAACTTGGTTAGAAAATGATAGATCTCAACGTTATTAAGCCCATGTTTGGTGGGATTAAAATCAGATATTTAGTAAATTTTAATAAAAGTTGATGAAATATGTGGTTGAAGAGTTGTTGGTTTCTTGAAATATGTGGTTAAAATTAATTGTTGACTTGGACTTTGATTCCCTACCAAACTAGGCTAATTCACGAAGTGAGAAAAAGATTGTAACTTGTGTCACATACCAGATCTTCAATCCCTTGGCCCTCTGACTGGAAGAGAATTGGTCTGCACCGTTTGTCTTCATTCATTAAACTTGAATTCTGGAAGTGTGAAACAAGAGCCACCTGTCCCTGGATTCTCGCATATGCCAGGGAAGCAACCTTTTCGCTATTGAACTTTTCCCATTTCTTTCCATTAAATGCCTGCAAATATTTACAAGGCACAAGTCCATATGTCACTGAACAGATTTCCAGAGTTTTCAATAAACAAAATCTATGATTATGTGGCTTGCAAGGGTGATTAGATAATAACAATTGTAAAATGTTCCCGAGCTTTAACATTAGTTGCTCGCATATTTTAGTATCCTGCGGTGATATCTAGTAGATACGACCACTAGTAAAGGGACAAAGGAAAGAAACTCAAACCTCATAGAAGGTGATGATTTGTGAAGGAGACACCATGTTGATGAAGGCATACCCCACATTGCACTTATTCTGGGCAGTAGGAGTTGATATATATTAGGAAGGGTATTGAGTTAAGCACAAAAGCATATAATTGTACTCCATAGTAAACTAACCTTAAAATCAATTGGCAGATAGAGGAAATCATATGTACCCTTGTGAGTTTCATCAATAGCGGTAAGTAACATCTTTGAGGTGTACCTTCAAATGAGGAAAATAAAAATGCAGCAGGAGTCCACAGTTTCAAAACAAAATGGATATTTAAATTGTTATCAGTTCATACTTGTTGGGGATATTTTTAATCATCAAAGTAGTCCTACTATCTTCCCCATTGACGATCTTTTCCAAATCAAGTTGATACTGCCTTCTGTCTTCCATCTGGCTTCCACTGTCAGCTCTTCTATTTTGATAGCGGTCCATCAATCCATCATTTGCGGTTGCTCCCATCCCTCCATAAGAAACCGTTCCAAAAAACATGGGAGAATTTCTGGACATTGGCATCATCCTGGAACTCGGAGAACCACCTTCAGAAAAATTTTCTGTATGAGCAACGCCCATGTTCAGAGCCCCCTGGGCAACCATATTCATGGCATGATTCCCATTTTTGCGACCTAAATTTGTGGCTCCAAATGCAGCTCGATTTATGTGGGATGATTCTGGTGAGAAAGTAAAAAAACCAGAATTCCTTTCTAGTTGAATACCAGATGGAGCGGATCCAACATGGTGTGAACCCAGAAATGAGCCATGCCTGCTGTGATAAGGATAACCAGTTCTTTGTCCAGTGGATGAAAACATAGGTCCCTTCAACGATGACGACCAAGCAGAATCCATGCGCTCTGATGGCACATTTGGCATGTTGGATTGGACACTACTGTTCAGGATTAAAGAATAAAAAGTTAAAATGTCGTTTGTTATCCTCTAAAGTGTAGTCCAGGACCGAACATACCTGGAGTGAATAGTAGGACTTCCCCATAGAAACTGAGGACCTGAAAGCGTCCCAATGCTAGATGACTTGGAATCACCAAATGATGACATGGGTCCAGGACTTGAACTGAACTTGGAATCAGGAACAGAATAATGCTGCTGATAATCCGCTCCTTGTGCTGCATTACCCTTAGTAATTACCTGCATATGGCTTATCCTTCCGGGGTCTTTACCAATTGGTGCAATCTTCACGGGATTTGAGACCTGGAACGGAAGGATAGAGGCCAAGCCAGGCAAGTGGTTACTTCCAACAGGGCTGAGGTTCCCTAAACCAGGTGACCGACTATAATCAGTGAATGAATTGTTATCGACTGGGCTCCCAAAATTTGCCCAGATACCTACAAGTGCAAACACTGGTGCCATGATTATAGACATACAATTAGCAAGTGATTGTCATTTTAATGTAGATCATCCATCAACATACCTGGAGGAGAGTTGGCTACAGGTGAACCAACTTGATGGTGGAAAGGTCGAGCTTCATCTTGTTCTTGCTCTAGAGTCAGTTGCAGCATTAAGCTATACAAGAAAAAAACAAACAAATCATTGGTTGCCCTTTCAACTAGAACATGACTTGCATTGAACCTATCTAAATGAAATGAAGTGTGACTAAAAGAAGAAACCTAATTGACCAAGGGGAAAAAAAAAAAAAGAATAAACCATCAGGAGCAAGTGATATATCAAACTTGATTTTATAAAATTACAGATTTTTAGGGAAAAAAGTCCAAGGACTTGGGAGATAATTCTTCCACCAAAATCCCTAAAAATGACGGCATGAATGGAGCAAACTTTTTGTTTAATCCAAGCTACTAACATCCAGTTTCCAGCTACATATCAAGATAGCATTACTATGACGAGGGTTCAACACCCAGTAATGGAAGCCCAAGCATGCTAAAGTCCTCTAAAAAAATCTACTATTCACCTCAGCAGCATTTTTATTCAAGGTAATCAACATATCTCTTAATGTTATCTAATACGTTTGCAGTTTCACATGCACATTCTCTGTTCCCAGAAAAGAAAGAAACAGATAACCAGAAAAAAAAATTGAAAAACAATTATTGTGAAGTCTGATGCCGTGGAAAGCATTCTTTTCCAGTCAGATATTGAGCTTCAGCGGAGCTAATAAATCAGCAATTTAATGATTTTCACATTTTTTAATTAAAATACAAATGACAAGACCCAATTTACGATACTTCCTCTTATCCCATTTATATTATATTTAAGAAAAGGAGAGAAACACGTGTAAGTTGACAACAAGCCATTTGTTATGCTTGTAAATTAGCATATAAAAAAAAAAAAAACAAGAACAATGACAATGACAGGAAGTTGTGTAACTAATCGCCCACAAAAAAAAAAAAAACGACATATGAAAACAGATTCACTCCAACATCAGCATTTAAAATATGAAATGTACCTCCGACGGGCTCCACCAGGCCGGCTAGGTTCAAGTTTTATACGCTTCCCAGCAATATCACATCTATTTAAAGCCTTGAGAGCTGCATCTGCAGCTCTAACATCATAAAACTCAATGAACTTGTGATGTCGTTTGTGGGGTGTTTCCCTGATCTACATTTTGTATAAAGGAAAACTAATGCAGCTCAGCCAACAGAAGATGAGGAATTCCTAGGGAAGCTACAATATAAATAAATAGATGCAACAGAAATAACAATGACAACCAGATAAGTGTAAAAAATTCTCACCTCCTTAACTTCTCCATAAGCCCCAAATATTAGGCGGAGGTCATCGTTGGACACTGAGGAATCCAAGTTGAAGACCACGAGAGTTCCTTGGTTAACATCTTTCTCCGATGGGTTATCCTGGATGTAGCAAGAAATAATATCAAATAGGTGCTCATCTATTCAACAGTGTCATTATTAAAGAAGGGATATCTCGGTTCAGACCTTGGGAATTGAAAAATGAATATCAAGTTTTCTTCGTCTTAAGGGCTTGTTTTGCAATGCCCGCATTGCAGTGCGAGCAGCTCTGATATCATAGTAAGATATCATCACAAATCCTCTGTGCTTACATGCGGTATAGAGAGTTCTGATATCTCCATATTGCTATTATGAAATTGGAAAATATAGTTATGTAGGCATCCCAAAAGAAGAAAAGATGCTACTAATAACTCATGTAAAGGGAGAAAGTAAAAAAAAAAAAAAAAAGTCTGAAACAAAAAAATAAATATACTCCCACTAATCATATTATTGGAGCTAAATCAGCATGTTTACCATCCTAATCCAATAATTCTAGGTTGACGAGGCTTGGATGATGATTAGCTAACGTCACGTACATGAGGACATGTCTAAGCCTATGTTTGGCTAATGTTTATAAATGGTCAAACCACTATTTTTATCTACACATTTTGAAGGATTCACAAGTGATACCCATTTATCCACCACTCATTTATGTCAATTTACAATTTAAACTGTTTATAAACACTTCACCAATTTCTAAATTGGCCGCAACTCGAATATTAACAATTATTTTGTCATTATTTGTGTAACTTATTCACCGGGTAAACATAAAAATAGAAGGAAAAAAATTCATCATCAACCGAACTCAGGAGGAATTATCCTATAGGGATTATAATGATGCATCAGCAGAAACTTAAACAATTTAGGCAGCACAAATATGAGAACACCTACATCGCGTAAAGTTTATTTAGAGAAGCACAACCAACATTCTCACTGTCAATACATAATTTGATTGGTGGTTCTAATAATAATAGAGTGTTCTGCAAGTCAGCATCTGATTAATGTGAAACTGCAGAAATTTATAAACACAACACATCGAAATCACAGTTCAACTTCTAGAAAAATGCTATCAGGATAAAAACTTCTCATATTTGCACAAGGCGTTGAAAATAATGATGAACACGGTTGCCTGCAGAAAGCGTGTGATGATTTAGATATTACCTATAGTCCATCTCATAAGAATTGTCTCATTAAATGAATTTAACCTAAATTTTATAAACTAGGAAATATACCATGAGACCATCTCATAAAAAGTCACCAAATTAATGAATATTTCACCAAAGATTAATCAAGAGATAAATCTAGCCTTTTATTTCTGACTTTTTGATTTATGTCACCATTTTATCTACCAATAGATGTCTTGTGAACTACTTGATATCAAGTTGAACAGCTAACGAGAAAATCAACTCAATTCAACCTAAGTGCGGATGATATTTGTCACATTTATTTTGGACAATTGCTCTCGCTTATCGATAGATTAACACAATGCTTTCAACCTCACATACGATATGTAGTTTAGTTCCAATAAGATAAAAAAACACGTACACCCGTACACAAAGCGGAAGACTGAAATACCATCTCCATTGAACTGATATATGAAGGTCTTTTATTTAGCCTAAATACTGAAGTATTCGAAACTGAAATGTATGCTCAGCATCCAAATTGATACACAATAGATTATCTAAGAATTAGATTAACATCAATCATCGCAGCGCAACATGTCACCCAACCTCCAGCCACACCCCACCCCCCCTAAAAATATTTGAAATACAATAAATAAATAAATAAAGTGTACTAAGTAATGGACGGTTAGCTTCAAGTATCATAAACCATCAAGCAAGATACACAAAGTTATATTCCTCCCTGTTTGGGCGCCATTCTCCAAAAATACATTTTTCTCTATTTTTAACCATACAATTTTCAATAAAA